>JAUMGZ010205471.1:0-12274 GCA_032359645.1 Pododesmus macrochisma | reverse complement strand
GTGCGCGTAGTCAAAACAGGAATTTTTAAACGTATTCCTCTGGACACGTGTTTCGAACAACCCAGTTCTCCTCAGCATAGGTGACGTTATAATAGATATATAGAATTAAATATTACCAAAGACAGAGAAAGCCAAAATATGCATCAAACACAACAATTCAGAATACAGGTAAGTATGAAACTGAATCTTCTTAGGTCCGAAACTCAAAAATAACTGGCAGAACGTTATGATTCGGGGATAAATGACGGCGTGCCTCACACACAGCAATGGCCCCTCGAGTGGAAAAAATTAATTCAGTATAACATGTATTCGGAATCAAATGACTTCAAACTAACTACATGGATGATAGGATCTCGCCCTTGACTCGAAGTCAAGCTACACATCAACCGTCATCAATGAACTCGAAGGGTAAAATGAATTTAGAATGGAAAATACCTCAATAAATCAAAGCTTAACTTTTTCAAAGACATCTGCCACGAAACCGGAAATTGTGGTCAGACCTGTTAAATAAGCATCAATCTTTCCAAAACCATATCTTATTTAAAAATGGAAATGTATCAATTAAAAACAGTAAGAGTCAGTGGAATCACCAGAACGAGAGACATTGAATAAAACAATAACTGCATCAAACAATTTAGCACCAGAATGATAAATACCTGAGAGTATATATAATACATTACTATATGATTTAGCATGGTTTTTTTTAAACTGTACTCTACGTATGTATGACTTGGTAATAAGATATTGTTTAAGATTAGCACAGGCAAATAAATATTTTTTCAGGATGTAACTAATTTTTTTACTTCAGGAAGTTCCTACTTGATGTCTGTAACCCACCTTATTTTTCAGGATGTAATTTATTTGTTAACACAGGAAGTTCCTACTTAATGTCTGTAACCCACCTTATTTTTCAGGATGTAATTAATTTGTTTACACAGGAAGTCCCTACTTAAAGTCTGTACACTACCTTAGTGTTCTGAGCGCTGTATTTTCTCTAAATGTTTGTGCAGCCTGCACGATTGCTATTTTAGAATTGCTGGATCTCTTCTTCTCATTGTAATTGCTTGACTTTGGGTTTTTTTGTAGCCTCTGCCTAATAATAGTTGATTCTGCCATTGTATTGTGGGTAAGATCTTTTGTTTGTTTCTCCTTCCTTTTTGTTGACAACAATTTAGCAATCCTCGCTGCCGCCAGAACAGAAGATGCTAACAGAAATAGAATTTTTAATGATATGAACTATTTTGTAACTATTTTGCTTAACAAAAGGACTATGACAATTCGAAAAACAAAACGCTATTTAAAACAATAGCTAATGGACATAGACAAATATAAGAAACCAAGATGCTATTAAAGAATAGTTAATAACATAGAAAAATAAAGGAAACCAAGACGCCAATTAAAAGAATATCTAATGGACATGGACAAATAAAGGAAACCAAGATGCTATTAAAAAATAGTAAATCGACATAGACAAATATATGAAACCAAGACGCTATTAAAGAATAGTTAATGGACATGGACAAATATAGGAAACCAAAACGCTATTAAAAAATTGTTAACGGACATGGACAAATATAGGAAACCAAAACGCTATTAAAAATAGTTAATGGACATAGACAAATAAAGGAAACCAAGATGCTATTTAAAATAGTTAATGGACATGGACAAATATAGGAAACCAAGAAGCTATTAAAAAATAGTTAATGGACATGGACAAATATAGGAAACCAAGACGCTATTAAAAATAGTTAATGGACATAGACAAATAAAGGAAACCAAGATTCTATTTAAAACAGTTAATGGACATGGACAAATATTGGAAACCAAGACGTTATTAAAAAAAGTTCATGGACAAATAAAGGAAAAAGGAAGCCACGCATACGGAAAAGAATACAATTAAACCAACAAAGGAAACATCACTAACTTGGTGCTTTTTCTGTGCCCAATCGTGGTGAATTCGTCGGTATTGTTCTTTCTTATTTAGAATCCCAAATGAAATATTTAGTTTCGGTTTTTTCACAATGACTCTCATGCATTTGAACAAACCATTCCCCTTATTACAATAACTTGTATTTACCAGCTTTTCCAAGTTTCCCTTTGTTTGGTCCTTGTTTCTGGACACCTTTTTGTCGAGTGTTTGTTTTCTCGTCTTCATTAGAACACACTTCTTTCATTTTCCATTTAGCTATGAATAATAAGACTTCAGGTTATATATTCAAAATCAGAACAAAAATAGCACTTTATTTCCAAGGGATTGGTGAAAGAACGTATAACCGATTTATAGGGCCTCATTTCACTAAATACATAATGATGTATAGAATGAAAAACAGGTTTTGTTACAAGAGTTTGCATACTGCGGTGACAATACTTATTTGTCATTCGTATAATATAACTCATTGATATAACAGTAGCGCTGATTGGCAAAACAATTCTTTTACACAGGAACGTGAGATTAAACATCAAATCTCCTGCGCTGCCTTAAAATTCGATTAGTATCAATATGTAGCACGCGCATAATCCGTGCAATGCCTTTACTGTTTCTGGCTAAAATTGTTTCTTCGAAATAATTAACAAATTATGGCTCTGTAATCAGGGTGATTTGAAGGTCCATGTACCCTTAGCGACCCTATTCCTGATTGGGGCGAGACCACAGATTGACCTCTGACCGTAGTAATAGATGAAATTAGAACCTATATATAGCCATTCAAACATTTGACCTCAGAATGTATTGTTATTTATGTCATTGAGTGTTAGTGAAGTTATGAACTTTTTTGAGAAGTGTAGGTGTTTTGCTCTAAATATACACCAGAATTTAAGAATTTAGTGTGTTTACTAAGCTGCATGACATCATGTTTACAGCAGTGATTTGGCCATGATTCTCAATCCTACCTTTGGTATTTGCATAGGTCAATTAAGAACTGGAATTTTACTGGAACTTTTTAACGGTGAATCTTCTGTAAATCGAGATTATCAAATTTCTTTTAACCAAAGATATATCTACCAGATTCTCAGTTATCGGAAGCCTGCATACGTCGATGAAGAAGTTATTCAATTTGAAAAAAAAAATGGTTGTCTCATAGAAGAATTTATTGTGGTATCGGGCCTGTCATATCGGGGGTTCCTCTCTCGGGAAATATGACATCTTCGTGTAGAAATACCTCAAATCACCCTGCCTATAGGGCCATAAATGTATATCATCGCCTACTAGAAATAGAAGATGTTCATGCATCTAACGTGTGGCATTTTATTCAAATTATGAAATTATTGTGTGCACTAAATGACCAATAAAACGTGTAACGGTTTGTTATTTTACTTCTTCTTTAATGAGATAAGCTGTTGGGCATTAGCAACTTAAACATAAGATTTGCATACAGAAAGACAACAATTTCGAAAAAATCAAAAGATAGAAAAGCTATATTTATACATATACATAGAAATATAATTTACCATCGGCCATAGCATAAATCTTCTGCTTCCCCTCGGTTCGCTCCTGAAAGAGAATAGAAAAAAAAGATTTAGAATTAAATGATATCTTATCAATAACTTAAATTATGTAAACTGTGAAACAAGTGCAAACAAAGCGTCATTCATGCCTTGCTGAATGTACAATGTAATTTTGTTCATTTTGAACTAATTTTAAATACGACAGTGTAAGCTACGTTTTGCCCTCGTGTAAACGTTTACTGTTTTTTCAAATTCATTATCTCTGAATACGATCATATAAGGTAGTAAATTCGAAAAATCAAGACGATATTCTGACGTCGAATGTCCATGGACATTGGCAAACAAAGGAAAACGTGGGACGCACACAGAAAAATTAACTAAATATACATTTATTAACTAAAAATGGAAACATCACGAACTTTTATTAAAAAACCAGGAGCGAAACCAGGTGTTAGCGATATTGTAAGCGTTTCCAATGTTTAAAAAGAAGCATATTTTACCATAAGAATAAAATCGGAGGAATTTTCAGACGTGAATCATCTGTGTAAGACTCCTGGTCTACTTGCAAAGCTTTGCCGCTAAATTTTTCTCAGGCTCAAACAAATTGCAGAATACTCTTCAAGAGGTGAAATAAAATAGTACTATTTGTTAAAAGGGACATATGTAGCTAATTATACCCTATGGTTCTTCTGATTGTGATAAGGTAAATGAGAACTTTTGAATCTTCTAACTGAAATGTTGAGCTATATTCGTGATACATGTGGTACTTACAGTAAGTTTGAGTTATATTCACCATGATACATGTGGTACTTACAGTAAGTTTGAGTCATATTCACCATGATACTTGTGGTACTTACATATTCAAGCTCACGTCGTAAATTGTTATTAGCTTCCCGAAGTGATCGACTGAGAATTAGCAGGTAGTAAATACTCATTCTGAGAACAGAAAACAATAACAGTCTCAAACTTGAATATTAAAAATACATTATATGTCTATTTTTTCATTCCTCGTTTAAAGGTTATTTCTATGTTCGGCGATCAATAGTAAACGATTGTTTTGTGATTGAGAGACAAACTATATATAATAACTCATATATGCATTTGTTCAACTTTTTCTCATTTCAATGCATAGAGAAGGCATTATTATGAGACTATACTACAATTTCATCAGCTGATTTATAACAGGCGTACGAGTACATGTGATGTCAGTAAACAAACCAAGATGGTGGCCGCAGTTTTTAACATGTAAAGTCTTTATAATTCATTAAAATTGCGACAATTTTGTTATGTTCTAAGCATTTAAACATACGGAATTGTATATCATATATCAGGTCCAAGGTGGACTTTTCTCGTACAAATCTCGTCCGTCGTCCTTTGTCTGTCGTTAACCTTAACATTTTTGACTTCTTCTTCAAAACCACTTGACCCATTTTGTATCCAAACTTGGTAGGAAGTATACCTAGGGGAATGATATTCCAATTTGTTCAAATGAAGGGGCTTGGCCCCCAGGGGGCGCCAACGGGGGGAAATTTACAGAATTTCAAAAATCTTCTAATAAACCAGAATGCCTAAAGCTTAATGCGTTGATATGTAGTAACTTTTAAATTAGGACATTGAGAACCAAGTTTGTTCAAGGCATGACCCTGAGGTCAAAAATAGGTTATGCGTTTTCGGGTCAAAGTTAACAATTAAGTAAATATGTTAACTTTTCACATTTTCCTCTTCGTATCCGAAACTACTGTATCAATATCATCCAAACTTTGAATGACAAAGACTGACTGACTATCTTACATACAATAAGAAAGAAAAAGCCAAAATATGCTTCAAACACAACAATTCAGAATACAGGTAAGTATGAAACTGAAGGAATTCTTTTGAGATGGGGGTTCAATGTTGTTCAAAAATGGGGCTCGGACCCCAATGGACGCTAAATAGGGGGCCCAAGTTGGGGAAACTTGACATAGTTTCAAAAGTCTTCTTATAAACTGGAGATTAATGCTTAAATATCTAGTATTTTTGGGCACAAAGAAAGAGGTTTGTTCATGGCGTAACCCCTGGGGTCAAAAATAGGTTACGCGTTTTGCATTCAAAGTTCAAAACTATATATATATATATACAGGTATAGCAAATATGTTAACTTTTCACATTTTCAATTCTAAGTCCAAACTTACTGCACCAATTGCATTCATTAGGGGAAGCTGGTTCAGATTTGTGAAAATGATAGGGCTAGGCCATCGGGGGCGCCACTTTGGAGGGCCTACGTGGGAAAAATTACACAAAATATAAAATCTCATCTTGTACACTAGATGGCCTAGTGTTGAATGCTTTGTATGTAAACAACTTTAGGGCACGGAAAACCAAGTTTGTTGCAGGCATGACCCTGTGCTCAAAAATATTGAAATGCCTGAAAATTCACTTAGAGCCAAGATTTTATTCGAAATACAAATATTGATGTAAAATTAAAATAATATTTAGGTAATAATGTCTAGAATCTTTACAGTTATTGAAAGAAAAGATATGTAAATTAGTTAAAGTAAAATTTAAAACAATAATTTTTTAGAAAACCATTCTTTTTCGTTATTTTAAATGTGGAAAAAATTAACTTGAATTTTGATGGGAATATACTGTTTCCCTACACTGAACTTCTATTAAAGTAAAAGAACCGGGTAACTCTTCCCGAAGCAGTTTAAACACCTTACACGTATCCGTTTTTATTCATTTGTTTATAAGTGGTAGTAGTGTTTTCCTCTTTTTTGGAGGAATTATAATATGTTCATTGATAAATTAAAGCAAGGTTTTCGATACATTTCAGCATCGGAAACCGTTTTAGTTATAACGAAGGCAGGCGGGCCTATATCACATGAGCTCTACATTATGCCTCTGGTTGGCATCAATACCCTTAAACGATTTATAATAAATATGATAACTAAACTCTCAAGAAATTGTTGTTGGTGATGTGTTTTTTTCTTTTTACTTTTGAGATGATTAACCAATCGTATAAGAGTATTTTCCTTAATATAACATAGTTTTAATATTTACTTATTAAAAGAAGAGGGGTGACAGGTAAGCATTTAATGAATGATAACAAAAACAGATATTAAAAAATTAAAAACAAACACTCAAGAACGATCGTCAACTACACAAGCTAATACTACACATAATCGTATTTCAGAAAAGATACCTATTTCGTAAAGCTAAAACAATATGTTTTGCCTTTGAATAAATGAGAGAAAATAGAAAATGTTGTTTTCATCCTATAAGTGATGTTTCATGTTTCAACACTGATGAATACTTTGAATTTCTTTAATAGATATGTCTATGCCATGTTAGTTCCATTTTACAACTCGCCGAACATATACATGTATTACAATAGACACCGTCCTCGATATGACCTAAAATGAGTTAAAAAGACGCTAAACCCCAATAAAACAAAAACAAATGTATAACAATAAGTTGTTGATTAAAAGCATTTCATAATGTCCTTACATTAGTAGCATGAACATAGGAAGAATAACAAATGGAGACATGATATAGGCAAGAATTGTCGCAATAGCTGCTGGTAAGTCTTCTATCGTGTCTGTAAGAATGTATAGCATCTTCTTCTGTCCACTGCAAAATGTGAAAAAATACAAGCATTGTGTGCGTGTTTTGACGATTGATGTTACAAAGTTACGTATTCTGCGATATTTATAAAATTCATGTCAATTTCTTATTAAATAACTATATATATACATATTATATTAACCATTTATACGTGACATTAACTCGCCTATTATTATGTAGCTTAAAAATGTCACAGAGGAAGTAAGATAAATAAAAGACAAGAATCGTAGTACGATATAAGAAAATTTCAAATTGGAATCAATATGAAAGATACTTACGTATTAGCAGAACAAAAGCTTAAAAATAACAACGTTTTACCTGAATGGCCCACAATCCGGCGATGGTTCAACAGCCACGAATGCAAACAATGGCGGTAGCATGGATAAAAAGAGCATGACAAGCAAAAGAGCAAAGTAAAAATTATTGGAGCGTGATGATCGGAAGATGGTTTCCTGGGGAACGTTACACACCATCACAGACCAGCACCGAATGTAAACTAGTAGAATCAGTTTTATCAAGTTCAAGACGACAAGACCTGGGGCAAAAAAGGTCCCTAACCTGTAAATATACATACAAATTAAGAAATGTATGTACATTTGGTTATAATTTGTCTTACATGTATATTATCGTAATGGAAAAACACGGTGATATGTTTAAGATGGATCTGGTAACAACCAAGTTCAAAGCTTAAGGAGTCATTAATAATACACCAAACAAAATGTAAGAGTTTGTTGCACGCGACACATGAGTAGCAAGAAAAGCGCAATCGTTGCAAACAACATGTTCCAACTTATAGTTCAATATTTGTTTTTAAATGTGTTTTCTGTATACGTTTATCTTAAAGTTAGCCCGTATTTTATGCAATTAGAATACTTTTAGAGTTGTTCGTATTGTTTTTGTTTTGGTTTATACTTCAACTGCAGCTATAGTATAAACGTGTACATATTGCTAGTATCATTTATACTTCAACTGCTATAGTATAAGCGTGCACATATTGCTAGTATCATTTATACTTCAACTACTATTGTATAAACGTGCACTTATTGCTAGTATCAGTTCATTTTACTAGAATGTTAATTTGACAGTGATTGAATAATTAACTGCAAGTTATTTTCTTAAATCAACTTTTACCAATATTAGTCTAATAATTTTTTAAAGTCCGTACATCAATACCAGAAACAGTACAACAATAACAATAATTGGTAGTTTGAAAAAATTGGATATATTGTTAATATATACATGTAGTATCAAAGATACTAAGTAAATGCTATAAGTACTCACCAGATGACGCCTTGATTGCTTATTAGATGTAGCAAATTTTCTGCAGTTTTAAAATCTCCATATTCTGGCTACGGTGATAAGAGAAAAAGGTTGAGGTCAGTCTGTGTAACTGACAAACACAACGACGCAACAGCGAAATAAACATGAACAGGTCCTTACGGGCGGTTGATCCCCAAGTTCTCCAAAAGATATAGAATTCGTTATGTTTGAAAAGTTTTGGTAAAGGTTTATAAGTGCTAGACAATAGACTAAAGTAATGTATAAGTTGACTAAAAAAGAATGTTCATATTTAACCAATGTTCTCAACCGTTTTGTGGAACAATTTAAAGCACATACATTCTTTTATATTACCAATGACCTTGACCTGATACAAGCACAATCCAAATTGAAGAAAAGTATTTTCTAATTACTGTTGAACAGTGAATTCTTGTTTGGATGGATTCCACTGTAGTTAACTAACAATATATCATGTGGACATGCGTTGAAGTACCTGTTTTAGGTGTCTTTGATCTATAGCTATGCATCAAAACATTGATAGTGTTTATTTGTTTTTAAAACATTAATAAAACTTATAGGTTGGCTGGCCTCCAGCAAATAGAAGATATTGCGCTGAAACGTGTCTAACTGCATGTTATTATTTTGCGTAGTAGTGACCTTGACCTTAGTTGGCGAAAGCAATAAAGGGTTTTCCTTTTTAAACAAAATAACCAATAAATAAAGTAAAATCCATAAACTGAAGATATATAGTGCGAAAAACAAGTACATATTTATATTGCAACGCTGACCTTGACCCTGGGTGTATAAACAACAGAATAAATAGGGTCACATCACCAAAGTTATCACAAATATCCTCTGATGAGCATTTTATGGTATTAGCTTTGATATATAAATGTTATTTTTATCAACACAAATAGATTCAAACATATTTTGAAAGTGTATGGCGCAGACTTTTTCGCTAAATATACTATAATTAAATGACCTGTGTAGCTTTTTCGTAACGACAATGCTATACAAAAAATGAATTAAAAACAAAAATACAAATAACACCTGACATTTTAAATAACAGGAAAAAAATTTGGAATATTTACGAATTGTTTCTCCAGATCCCAGCAACACAAGTTATTGCAGTAACGGACGAACAAACCACGAAGATAGTCAACTAGAATTATTTGACCAATAACGAAGACTGTGTCCATAACTGTGAGTTTGAATACCTCCTAGGTAAAATATGATGAAACAATATATTATATGTATACAATGTATACAAAAAAGAAGAAGAAGAAGAAGAAGAAGAAGAAGAAAAAGAAGAAGAAGAAACATAACTTAATATTGGTCGTAATGGAATTTTTAATACACTATGCAAAGAGAATAATTGGAAAAATTCGACAATACTCAAGTAACAGAATTACTAATATAACATCGAATGCTTTCGTATAACAAATGATCAATGTGGTACGTAACGTTATCCGTGTGTAAAAAAAGCCTCATATAAAATAAATAGACAAAAAGAAGACAGAAAGGTATCAACATTTTGAGACACGAATTCTTCATTGCTCACAGTAGTAAATTCTTTATGAATGTGCAATCTTATAGATATGCATCACTGTTCTAGAATTCAATCGATTTCCTGTTTGGCAATAAAAACTTAACGTAAAAAACAGTTGTATGAATGGAATCGACAGAACGAGAGACATTGACAAACAAACAATGACTGCATCAAATAATTACGCACCAGAACGTAAATAAATAAATTGACACCAAAACAATCCTCAAAACTAAGAATCCATGCGGACCGACTTAGGACGGTCACCCAGCACGAAACCAGGTGATATGGTTAAACCAGTTCATGAGGCCTCAACCTTTTTAACATCCCGCATGAGACTTAGTCTTAAGTATAGACATTTAAAAATTTTAATAAATGCACTTCATGGAGCGGTAAATCATCAAGAATAAAAACTAAAAGAAAATATTAAACTGCCAAAGAACAAAGATACGTGCTCTAGATGTTTACCTGACCAACCATTGATTCCCAACATATATCTGACAAGTTCATACTGGCAATGTTGTGTTGACATGACTCATTTAATGTCATATTCTGCGCAGTTCCATTGCCAACATTTAAAGATAAACTCCGAGCTGTATTTGAACAGTTATGAGTAGCATTAACCTGGCTCTCCTGTATGACCTTCTTCTGCAAATATTAAGTAATTACATCAAGTAAGACAGAATGACATCTGAATGCAAAGGATACTGGCAACGGTAAATCATCAGCAACATAAAAAAAATGATAAGTAAACGCATAAAAACATGTGTATTTACTGTGAAATGTGTCATTAAGTAAATTATTATTATAGGGATACATAAGTTGGCAAAACTTCTTCCCAATCCATTTGCTGTATTTTTTATTAATACATTAGTGTACTTTAATTATAATAATGGCAATATAACTAAACATTGAACACCAACAAACTAATTGATGCTAGCTTCCAATGCGAAACGACTTAGGGCGTTCATTCTCGATCTTGTTTACAAGGCTTCTGAACTAACCCTGCCGACGGGGTCACAATGTATGAATAGTTGTTTAACAAATCGATCACTCGATATTTAAAAACTGTTGCAATATTATTCACAGTAAAAAACGCCCAATTTATAAACCTGTTTTACGACAACGTCATATTGCATACATTTGATGTGTTGTTCTAAGTCGGTCTGTTTGTGTTCATGTATCACTTATTCAATAGTTCAGTTGTTTCAAAACCAACATAAAAATTGTCGATTGTATCATTACTTTTATTTTGTTCCGTTAGTTTTTGTCCAGATGTTCTTTCTACAAAGACATTATAACTCGCCATCATCTTTAGCAACTTTAATTGTTGAAACATTTCGACTTCCACTCAAAAACGATTGTGTTTAATGTATTGGTAATAGGAGGCATCCACGAATGAATGGGTAACAGATTATCAAAAATAACGAAGCCCGGGTCCCAAGGAGAGATGATAGAGGGCAAAGTATGGATTTGTGTTAAGGGCTTATTGTTCGATCAACAGCTAAGGTTATTTACGGACATGCCAGTTTTACTGGTGGAGGAAACCGGAGTACCCGGATTAAACCGCCGACCTATGGCAAGTCACTGGCAACTTTCTCACACTAGGCCGCACTGGACGGGAATCGAACCTAGGAGGTTGAAGGCTCTTATGACTACAAGTTGGCGACTTTAACCACTAGGCCACCTCGGCCCCGGCAAAGTATGGAAAATATTATAACATCTCACGTAGATAAATAATAAGCCCTAAACGTTAATCAATTTATAAAATACTTGGAGAAAGAAGAAATACTGTTTGTCGACAAGTGTGATTTTTGGGTAAAATATAAGATACACAGTCACAATTAAAAGAATATGCTATGTTTTTTTCATTTTCCCTTTGAAGCAAACTCAAAAGGAAGCATAGTTGGAAAAGTGAATCACATTTGACTCAAATGATAGGCCTTTCATTTCATGTGTTATTGAAGTATCAACAGGGGAAATTAGACAAAACATCAAAAAGTCACATAACTAGGTTTTGCTGTTTTGCATACAAGTAAACCTTGGCGCATGACAGGGAAACAGTTTTATCTAAGACCTGACCCTGAGGTCATGAACTGTGTTCCACATTGCTAGGTTAAAGTTCAACAAGGCAGATATACATTTATATTAACCTTTTCCTTTATTAAACTATTAAACTTATGAACAAAATCAACATTTTAGTAAGGAGCATGTTTAATGGCATTGCTATGTGACAAATAGGGCAAAAGGCAAACCAGAAAGCTCAGTGCTACCGCATGGATTACTAGTCTTGATGTTTGTTGTGATGTCAATTTAATTAATTACCTTCCGGTGCTTCATTATTTGACGCAGTTATTGTTTGTTTGTCAATTCCTCTCGTTCTGTTGATCCTATTCATACTGT
>JAUMGZ010205459.1:0-22884 GCA_032359645.1 Pododesmus macrochisma | reverse complement strand
ATTCTACTTATTTTTGGCGTTCCATGATTCAAATATCCATATTCTACTAAACTTTATCCTTTGATAAAACCACAAGAAAGACAATTTAATACTTATATTTACTGTCCCAGCTTTATATTTTTACGTTTTGTTTTTAAATCACACATTAAGATACTTACGGTGGTCAAGTCAAATTGAACAGAATCGTTTGGTTTCGGTAGACTTTTGAAACAGCCGCCATGTGACGTTACTAAATCCCGCGAATTTACCGTCAACAAGTAAACAAAAGAGTTCCACTGAATATCTTTTTTTCGCATAAAATATAATAATCAACATAGTTTATATCGGGTTTTTTTTTAAATAACAACATAAAGTTTATCAATAGTTTGCATTTTAACGCACGCCTATGCACTTTTTAACCAAACATTACACGGAAGGAGATTAAAACTACAACGGTGACGCGGGTACGTTGTTTTACTGCGCACAGCTTCGATTCTCTCGTGCTCTAGTGAACTTATTGAAAAATAAAGTTCAGTAAGTATCGGTAGAAATGCATAGGCTTTACTATCAATTCACACAGACTGTAAATATTAGAGGGTAGAATTAGAGCCTCGGTGATTGTAATTTGCACTCGACATTAACAATGTAATGGTAGTTCAAAATAGAATTTGTAAACAACTTTTTTATTCAGAGTTCCTAATTCTGTCGAATCGTTGTGCATCAAACATTGCCAATGGCAATTGGAATTCAAACTTAAATTCAAGGTCGCACGTGACAATTTGTTTTAATCCTGTCCAATTAACATCTCGTTAACTTCCAAATGTTCACAATGCTACAAACGTCGAAGAATTTTATTTTTATATCAAATGGTATTTTTCTTTGCCTTTTATTTAAATCCATTTTTATGTATTTAGTTGCAAATTCAGTCGGAATGGCTAATTTAGAAAATTAAGAAAGGTTTTTTTCGCTGTGCATGCGATAGGTTCAAGTTTAAACTCATGGGTATTGCAAATTGAAGATCGAATATTGCCATAGCGTTGTCTCGTCTTCTCGCGTTTCTTGAAAACACGATTTCAAATCAAAACAACACCAAATGATGGAGTCTACTATGTCAGGAAAAACTTCAACGTAGAAGTTTATAATATTTTAAATACCATTAGTTATGAACAATACACTAAAACATCGCTAACAGTTTTATACAACGATATTACTCCTATATCACAGTGGAAGTATTTAAAAGAAGATGCACGCACTACTAGGAATAGGACTCACACTGGCAATATAATGCACGAAGTGGATCGTTATAGCTAGTTAGAGCGTCGCAATAAGCGCCAAGGCCATAATTAAGAAAACAATCTTAGCATCTAATGTGTTCGGTAATGAGAGGACATCCATTTCAATAACTGCACTTAGCGTCCAATATCGCCCATAAAAATAAAACAACACACAAGATGATGATCTTATTTAGGCGTCGACGTGTATTAATTACAGTTATTTGTACTTTCACATGGAGTAATTGTTTTCCTTGAAATTTCACACAACTATAGAATGCGACGGTCGCTCCAAATCGTCACCTTGCAATTAGGTAGGCACGCAGGCAATAAATGCACAACAAGATAACAGTCAAAAGAAAGATAGAAGATATCCTTAAATGTCTGAGATGCGTAGGTTTGATGTAAAACACAGACTGTGAGACGTGCATTTGTCGTAAACTGATTTTGCTATATCCTGAACACATTTTAAGTAAATAATATTATAATATGTGGACAGTGTTCGTCTGTAACATTTTGAAATCGAGGCACATTTTATAGTAGTCTGTAACATTGGTATATGATGATTCTGTGAATGCATTGACATGATACTCATCACTGTCATATAATACTTAAACCAAGTCTACCATTTGTTGTGCTACCTGAGTGTTGTAGGACGAAAAGGCAATACGACCAAACTACCTTTGTCCACCATAGTTTTACTTAACTACTTTTCTCTCGGTGGATGAAATTCTCCCTGTACCTCAAACAATATTAGGGAAGGCAATTCGTAGAACATGTAGAACTTACCGAACAATGTTTTATGCCATACATATTTCAAGCTAGGCACTAAGTCTTCTTAGGTAGTTATATCATAAAAGTGCGTGGTACAGTTGAATGTATGGCAGATGGACCGCTCGCAAGATTCACCAAGATGTCTTTTATCCTTAATACCCTAAGTCAAATGCTCTGTATTTATGCACAGACTAGGTTTTCTGCACTTTGATCATCCATAATGCAGTAACGGTGATAACGTTCGTTTCGCAGTATGCAAAGGATCTTAATAATCGATTACGACATCCATTAATAATTCATAAGATGTATGAATTCAAATGAGTGGGAATATTTACCCTTCTGAATAAACGTTTTTATTTCTAATTAAGGTGATATACCCTGTAGTCATAACATGACATCGTATCAGATATCAGGGTACAGCTGTACATTCACTTTTAGTCTATTTATGTGGTGCATTCATGATTTGAAATTCAAATTAATTTGAATGAATTTGATAAATTGTTGCCTGTTCATTAATTCCACAGCAAATGTTGATTTATGTTTTGGATACAACATTTCACGAGATATAACATAACATTTCACAATAAACTGTTGTACTGTCGTGACCTTGCGAGTAGCATCAACTCAGGCCTGCAGACATACATCATTATTCTGGATTTTTTCAAAGCTTTTGAACAGATGTTGCACTAGGCTTGTCGACGAAGTCAACCTTCTGCGGTATTTGAGGGCCAAATCACTCCCGGAAGGACGAATCTTTCGGGTCATTGTAGGGAAGCATAATCACCAGAAGCCCCAGTAGTCATTGGATACCATAGGGTACATGTACATGTACCTGTATGATCACTACACTTTCTCATATTCATCAATGACCTCCACAATAGCATAATGTCTGAGATGAGACTTTTTGCAGATGACTGCTTTGTCTAAAAGAGCGACACAAGGAATTGGGGATAGTGATGAACTAAGGCAAGATTTTACAGAGCTGGCTCGGATGGAACACAAGTGTAGTGTCGTAAGGTCCACAAAAAGCAGGTAGATCATCAAGCATCATACCATCGGAACGGTCACTTACTTAAAAATACGTACCAGTATCAGTATCAACAAGTATTTTGGAGTGGCCCTCTCATTACATCTGTTTTAGAAACACTATACTGAAAGAGTGTACAAGAAGATTAACAGCACTGGATTTCCTTAGAAGGAACCTTTAAATACCCAATGAGGATACCGAGGCCCGTGCTTATTACTGTAGTTGGCTATATTTGCGTGGGTGTTAGTTTCACTATATTCGCGTGGGTGTTATTTTCACTAAATTCGTGCGGGTGTTAGTTTCACTATTTTCGCGTGGGTGTTAGTTTCACTATATTCACGTGGGTGTTAGTTCACTGTATTCGCGAGGGTGTTAGTTTCACTATATTCTCGGGTGATATATAATTCGTACAAATATACATTTTCTGAATATTTCATCATTAGACAGATACAAAACTACAATTACTTTGTGTACAAAACAGTCTCCTTTGGCTGGTTAGTTCTAACTTGTGGTTACTTTTTGATGAAGCGTAGCTATTGTTTGTTTGTCAATAGCGTTTTTTCTGTTGATCCTATTTCTTCTTGGTTTTACTGATTCACCGGTACGTCCAACACAGTAACAGTGCTATAACAAAGAAGTTTCTTATAACGTTTTGAATAATTAACTAAGCAAAATCAAGAGAAAGAATTATGTATATATAAAGTATATTATGTATAGTCAAATTACAATTGGAACTATATTTGAATACCCATTCATTCACCGCTAAAATTGGACAGAATGCCTTTTAAAATGATTATTTCGTATTTGATTGTTTACCAACTACCTGGTATGTTAGGTATAACTAGGGAAAAGCTGTTTATGTATGTACGATAGACGCTAGGTGTTTAGTCCATCTGGACCGTCGGCGTTAACTTTTAACATTTTTCGACTTCTTCTCCTAAACCACAGGACCATTTCATCTAAACTTGATAGGAAGTATTCCTTGGGTAAGGGGATTCAGATTTGTTCAAATGAAGGGCTGGGCCTCCAAGGGCGCCACTAGGGGACAAAAACGTGGGATAGAAGCTAGAAGGCCAAGAGCCTAATGTTTTGGTTGTAGTACCTTTAGAGCATGGAGAACCAAGTTCGTTTAAGGCGTGACCCTGGGGTAAAAAAAGGTTACGCGTTTTGAAGTCAAAGTTCATCACTATACCAAAGTATGTTAACTTTTCATATTTTCGACTTCTTGTACAAATAACTGAAAAGGGATTTAGATGTGTTCAAATGAAGGGATCTAGCCCCCAGGGAGCGCAACTTTGGGGGGCAAAAAGGTGGAAATTTGACAAAAATATCAAAAATCTTCGTCAAATGAACTAGAAGGACTAGAGCTTAATTTTTGTGTATGTAGTAGCTTGAGGGCATGGAGAACCAAATTTGTTTAAGGCATGACCCTGAGTCCAAAAATAGGTTATACGTTTTGGGGTCAAAGTTCAACACTAAAGAAAATCTGTTAACTTTTCATATGTTTGACTTTATCATATGTATGACTTCTTGTCCAAAATTACTGTACCAATTTCATCCAAACTTGGTAGGAGATATCCCTAGGGAAAGGGATTCAGATTTGTTCAAATGAAGGAGCTCAGCCCCCAGGGGCGCCACTTTGGGGTCCAAAAGGGGAAGATTTGACAAAATTTCAAAAATAAAATAAACTAGAAAGCCTAAAACTGAACGTTTGTGGTATGTAGTAACTTTAGGGCATGTTCAAGGCGTAACCCTGGGGTCAAAAATAGGTTACGCATTTTGGGGTCAAATTTCAACACTATATAGCAAATATGTTTTCTTTTCCTATTTTTGATTTCATTTCCAAAACAGCTAAACCAATTTCATCCAAATGTCGAAGAAGGCATCCCCAGGGAAAGGGGTACTGTATACGATTTGTTCAAATGATTGGGGTCGACCCCCAGGGGGCGCTACTTTGGGACCAAAAGGGGACAATGTGACAAAATATCAAAAATCTTCGTCTAGTGAACTAGAATGCATAGAGCTTAATGCTTTGGTATGTAGTAACTTTAGGGCATGGAGAACATAGCTTGATCAAGGGGTGACCCTGGGGTCAAAAATAGGTTACGCATTTCGGGGTCAAAGTTCAACACTGTATATAATTGTAGCCAATATGCTAACTTACACCATTTTCGACTTTCTGTCTAACCCTACTGGACAAATTCCACCAAAACCTGGTTGATGTCATCCTTAGGGGAAGAGGATTCAGATTATTCAAATTAAGGGGCTCGGTAACCAGGGAAGATCACTTTGGGGCCAACATGGTGACAATGTGATAAAATAGAAGTCCTAGGCATTATGCGTTGGTTCGTAGTAACTTTAGGGCATGGACAACCAAGTTAGTTCAAGGCGTGACCCTGTGGTCAAAAGTATACACATGCCAATCCAGATGGACGTTAAGGCCCGATGGTCCTCTTGTTTTGCCATTGTTCTACCGTATACTAATGCATACACAAATGACGCGTACATGTACGTTTTGTTTGACACTTATGTAACTCTAGCTTGTAGACACCAATAATAAGACCCAGATAACTCTTCCGGAGGTGTATAAATTTATGTTCAAAATGATATTACAATAGTACCTACAATCGTCAATAGACTAAAAAAAAACATAAACTGCAACTGCAACACAGCATTTGCTAACGGAACGTGCATACACATATCGACGTATTTAAAATCTAAGCTGATATACAAAGAAATATCTGATTGGCTAATAGGTCTGACTTCTGCGTGATCTGGTCAGTGGGTTGATCTAACTGACACGCAACGTTTGGCGGGAATGATGATCAGAAAAAGACTGCAGCACAGTGGTCAGTACTTGTCTGTCAAGTTGTTGGTGCTAACATAGAAAAACACAATTTACATGACATTTACATAACAAAGAACAATACACAACACTTGCGTGTAATGACTGCAGATACAATTAAACAACATGAGTTACTTACTCCTCCGCTAAAGAGAAATGTCTCCTGACATTTACAAAGTACAGTTAAGTATAAACACATAGAATAAACAACTTTATTATCTCGCGATAGCTTCAAAACATCGACATCTTGTCTTTGGTTGTATCAATGTAATGTGTTGGAGTGCAATTCAAATACCATTTGGGTCGGTAAGTTCTCGTTGATAAGCGAAAAATAAGTTCTCGGTGATAAGCGAAAATAAGATCTCGGTGATAAGCGAAAATAAGTTCTCGCAAATAAGTCCCGGGGACAAAAACGCTAACTAGTATACCCGTGAATAATATATACTATGCAGTATACCATTTTTCATCTTAAATTGGAGTACTGCTCATCTATGCGGAGCCCGCACACCACGAGTCTCTTCAGTGGGAGACACTGAAATTTAGGCGGCTCACAATTCAGCCCAACTCTATGTACAAGTTTGCCAATGGCATAGTAGAAAAGTAAACCAAGGCATATCTTACACATTCCTCATCTTCCACTCGACGGAACACTCTTTTCAATACAGTTGTCTCCCTTCTAAAAAAAACACTTTCATGTCTAGCTTTTCCCAATCAACTATACCTAATTGGTATTCTCTCCCAGCCCTTTTGTCTGAGACCCCTGCCTTGGCAACTTTCAAGCGGGAATTATCCAGTCTCTCCCATAGAGGTTCGTGATGAAAATATATTCGTCTGTCTACGTCCCATGTTTTCCTTTTGATTGCCCATATTCGTGGACTTGTGTCTTTGAATATATCATCTTGTTTTTGTATTCAATACTTTAAAGACAAGGTCCAAATTGGCTTTTTTTTAGGACGGCTAGAAAGATATGTGCCTATTGGAAATTATCAAAAGTGGCCGCTATATGACAGAATTGGTCAAGATGTCAGTAAGAGGTAGGGGTCAGTTTGCAGGATACCCATAATACATATCCGTGCACCGATTCCATATATACCTTAAGTTTCTGTTTGCACTTTTAATATTAATCTATGATACGTTTTGTCAGATGAAGTGCCTCGCAACAGCATGTAATGGTGAGCTCATTGATAGAACAGTGTGAGGTATAGGTGTAGATGTTTTGTTGCGTTGTAAATGTCAAAGACGGAATAGCGATGAAAAGGAGCAGGGCGACAATAAGACAACAAAACAGTACGACGACATGGCACAACGAAAGTAAACTGTCGTGGTGTGGTACTGCAATGTTGTCGATATGCCGTCCATGTTTTAGTCGTGTTGTTTTAATGTTACATTTGACATTTGCAAAAGCTACAGAACCACCATCTTTTACAATTAACAACCGTAACGTTATATGTACATCTCATTAGAAATATACACACTGCGTCATCAAACGATGTTTGTAACACGTCTTGTACAAACTGCTGTCCTTCGTAGAGCAATGCAATAGTGTCATCGCCTTTCTATCAATATATACCATCTGTGACAGATTGTTTTTGTTTGAATTGCATTAGATTTCATAGTAAATGTCTTCTCTTAAATTAAAATTACTACTTGTACAGGTAGGAACACTGATATTGATCGTCGTGTTTAAACATAACGAACAACTGGTGTACGTGGAGCTTTACCAATGTGGACTGAATATAAAGTAAGTTACGTTTAACCTTATAAGTTATCTCAGTCTAAATATGGTGACATATTTGGATCTGTCAGCGTTAAATATATTCAAATGTTATGTGACTTTAAACATTTAGGTAGCGCAAAATTATTTATATGAGATAAAGGAAGGATTTTATGAAGTTATTAGGCAACCTCAAGAGGAACTGTAGCTAAGTTTAGGAGTATTTCTTCTTCTTTTATTATTTTGTATGTGCGTGTGTGTGGGGGGAGGGGGGTGTTATGTGTTTTCAACACATTTCACATTGTGTCTTGAAAGTGTCTGTATTCAAATATCACAATGCTATGTGTTAGTAATAACTTCCTATAGATCTAAATAGTCAGACTCAAAGCCAATCAGTCCTTGTGCTATCGTTTGGACATTTCACTGAAGCCTCATAAATACAGTTACTGAACATGTATTTGTTGATCACCGGGATCGAATCTTGGTGTTAAAAAGAGATATGGTTTTGGGTATAAGAACATAGATGGGGGAAATATGACTAAGCTGAGCAAAGTCATGGTAACCGTACAAAACTGCAGACGATTGGACCTACATAAGCTCTTTGATTGATCCTATATTAGAAAACAGTAAACGACAGTAGTATTTTTAATGAGTGATATGCATTCATTTCCTCGTTTGATGAAACATTCTTAAGCCACCATTGAGAAAAATGGATTTCAGATTGTGTTTCATATGAGACTTTTATGGCATGATTTTCAAAGAAATCTGTTCCTATTGACACTTTCAAAATGTCCGTTGGGTGTTTCTGCTTTACCTACAGTTTGATTTTTTGAAGATGTTTGTGGATATTCATTACATACAGAATTTTTATAAGAGGTGTTTTTCTTCAAATTTGTGATGAATTGTTAAGTGTTCTATTAATAATATCTAAAACTATGAAAGGCACAATATTTATGAAAAATTCTCAATTCTTTAAACAATTTGTCCTAGCTTGAACTCGAAGAAAAATATAGACTCTGAGATGTAAGGAAATTTTCAAACTTAATTAGTATTTAGATTAATAGCAAACTTAATTAGTATTTAGATAAACAGCAACGAATGCATTCCGTTGATTTGATGTCATTTCTGAATGCCCGTCTCAGTTTAATAGTTCATTCTGGTGGTGACGTCATTTCTGAATGCCCGTCTCAGTTTAATAGTTCATTCTGGTGGTGACGTCATTTCTGAATGCCCGTTTTAGTTTAATAGTTCATTCTGGTGGTGACGTCATTTCTGAATGCCTGTCTCGGTCTAATAATTCATTCTGGTGGGGACGTCATTTCTGAATGCCTGTCTCGGTCTAATAATTCATTCTGGTGGCGACGTCATTTCTGAATGCCCGTCTCAGTTTGATATATCATACTGATGGTGACGTCATTTCTAAATGCCCGTCTCAGTTTAATAGTTCATTCTGACGGTGACGTCATTTCTAAATGCCCGTCTCAGTTTGATAGCACTCGTCGCAACTTCGGCTTTTTCCGTGTACTTCGTTTACTCAACTTACCTCGTCCGTATAACGGAAGCGTGGAACTACTTCAGAAACTTCAAATAAATAATTCAAAATATCTCCTTGGCAATGTACAACGGAGATGCGCTATATTAACAATGTTCTCACGAGCTTAAATATTTTTCATACATTCTTGAAAAGTCGCTATTTCTATAAAATAACACTTTTGGGTACACCAACTGAGTGAAATGTCTCCTTCCGGCGAAGAAATGTGCGGTGTGGACACATATCACAGACCGTAGTACAGCCGAGGTTTGAATGAGAGAGACGGATTCACCAGAGGTTTGCCGATTGAGTTTGATAGTTCATTCTGGTGGTAACTCTTTGTTGTAGCTTTTATTTGTTTGTGAGTATCCTTTTTTCTGTTGATCGAATATTTGTTATGCTCTGATGATTTATACTTTATAGGATCTATGTTATAAATATATTTTGAGAAAAATGTAGGAAACAGTTTTACAAAAAATAGTGTGTGAACTAATCGTATTTTCTAGGTTAAGTATGTGCTGAAGTCGACACACGACATACTGGAGAACTGTACTTATTTCTAAGGAGAGTACTCTTCAATATTGAAAGAAATATTGGAAAAATAGTCTTCAAATGAGAAAAAAACACAAAACCCTGTACACAAACGTGTAACAGATGTATCGGAAACGTTGATAGCGAGTCGTTTAAAAATCGTTTTTCGACTACTCAAATATTATTTTATTTACACATGTTGCCGCCATCAAGTATAATTGATAAATCTATCCTAAATAAGTCACATCTTTCTACAGTGATTGATGCTAGTTAACACCTTACGATGTGACGTATATATCATTCACTTAAAGCTTCAAACTATAGATTTTACAAAAGAGAATTGAGTTAAGAAAGTCATTTGATTGATTTACTACCTAAGATGGTAGATGCATATTATAATTTGGACTTTGTTGTCTTAAATTACCCATCGAATTTGGAAGATGGAGAGGTATAAGTAGGCAAGACAGAATCTGTTATTTATGTAACATTGAAGTCGATGACGAATTCCATCATTTATCTATTTGTACAGATGATCAGTTTACCAACAAAAGAAAAAAATTTACACAAAAGACCAAATTGTATTAAATTCGAGCATTAATTGTAAGTTATATTCTCTGCACAGTAATAGTCAGTTCTTCATTAAAATAAACTTTGTCATTGACATTTATGCTTTTTATGAATGAAAGTTTACAATTACGTTGCAATGCCGCGACGTGACATCTCCATCAATACTTTGTGTTTACCTTTATTCACTACGATCATACAATTTCCTTATAGACGCTTAAAGATGATGTTTTCCACGTTTTGTATATATAAAAAATGAATGAAATTAACATATTTGAGATTCAGTGTTATGACGTCATAGTATATTAGAAGCTCGTGATGTTTCCACTTTTATTTAATAAATGTATAATTATTTGGTTCATTTTTCTGTGTGCGTCCAACGTTTCTTATTGTTTGCCAATGTCAATGGACTAACGGCCTTAGAATATCGTCTTGGTTTTTCTAAACACTATTTTTAATTATAAAACATCGTTAAATGGAATAAACATTGATATATTCTCTTGAAGTTAATTAGCGAGTTTAACAATACCTAGACTGAATAAAAGTTTCCAATGTCCCTCCTCTGTCCATGTTTACTAGACGCGATGCGGTGATGTATATGAAAGACAAGTATAATATTTCTATAAGCCTCACCTTTATGTTGTCTGTTGAATCAACACATTGTGATAGTGAAGTTGTGAGTCTCACGAAGAAGCATACCATTCAAACATAAATACTTTTAAAAGATTAATTTATTTAACTAAATCATATTTATGGAAGCAAAACTAGACCACTGTCTAATTTTCATGACTCCAATTTGATGAGAATCGAAGTTATTGCACCGCGACAATGGCGTCCTTACGAACACCGAGTTTTATTAGTCAACGTTATCTTCAAGTTTTTTTTTTGCGCTACATTATATACATGTATCTTATTGTATTATCTCTTCTTCTGTACTAAGATATAAATCCTTTCTTTAAAACTATACTGGATAAACTCAGATAAAAAAGGAAATTTAACAAAAACACTATCGTTGTTCCTCATATTTATCATATCGTGAATTTCAATTAACTATTTCGTGTGTTTTTTCTCTTTCGGTGGAATATTGGAAGCATACAACGTAATCTTTAGAATACTCTTGGCCTCTGGGAGAAAATATAACAATAACTATTATGTAACTTTAATAAGAAACGCATCTAGTAAACATTAAGTTGCGGGTAAAATTACTCCCTGGGGATATAGAAAGCATTACAAGGAAACGGTGTAGATACGTTACGTTTAATAACATGATTAAATAGCAGCGTTAATGCTGAATATTGATTAGTTGATCATATACAATTATTTTGTTGCATTTCATTCTACATTTAATCTTCAAGTGATGAAAGTAATTAAATATATTTTTTTAACGATTTTTTGGACAACTTCATATTTTATGGCATATATATAGATCAATATTTCGAGATATTTGAAGAAACAAATCTATGTATCTTTCATGTAAAAGACAACGCGAGAGAGAGAGAGAGAGAGAGAGAGAGAGAGCGCGCGCGCGGGCACGGGCTTGTTAACAACAGTAAGGGCGTCTTAGAAAGCTGTTTCGCCAAGATTATTATTTACTGAGTCTGGATTACTGAATTGTGCAGATGTAAACATGCTTACGGCAAGGCGGATTTTGTAAACCGGCCGTCATCATTACGCCAATCATTAACTGTCACAACAATACCTTAAGTTTATGCTATAACCTTGTGAAAATGCCTATAGAAAAATAATGATAATAATAATAAATTGTTTTATTTCTGTGTCGCACATTTTACACAAAACATCACATAATAAAGTTATCACAGCAAACGTATTAAAATGTCCAGCCAAAATTGACTTATGAGACACAATTAGCTAAGACTATATACAGATTAAACTCATACACTAAAATACATAAAAATGTGTAGCTCTAGTTATCAGATATAAAAGTTTAGCGCACTTAAAAGACCACTTCTATCACTAGAAGATAAAATCAACATACATGGCTACATATTAATATTTTTTGTCAAAACCTATATTTTAGTTATCCAATAAAATCAATGATTACTTATTAAAAAAATTAAACAACCACAATACTTTAGTCAACATGCACACACACTATCATTCACAGAATAACACTTAGGGTATTGGTAGACAAGTGATAAGGTCAATCCACACCTACAAGTCACCCATACCCGCTTTCAAATACTTTTCAAACAGTCAACATATAAGAATTGCAGTTTTGCTATTTAATTTACACTGAATTTAGTGATCGTCTTCTCATAAAACATTGGTAAACCGTCTTCGCAAGAAGAGGCTGTAAATCATGATTATCCTTTATATAAATATATTTTTCCTCTGGATTCATTGAATTAAAATTACTATTTAAATGAGCAGCACTGTTGAAAAGATTAAAAGTAATGTCACTGTATTAAAAGTAATGTCACTGTAGAGCAAGTGACCTTGACATGCATATGCCTGATTTAAATTTTTAACAGATTTACATAATGCGTAATTACGATAAAGACACTCCTATACTGGTTGACAAATCTATTGTTAACGATGATAAGAAAAAAATAGAATCGATATTTGATTACCCTAGGGTCTTTTCGATTAAAATGCACATTGAATTGTTTATCCTTTCTCATTAAAGTGTGCACTTCTTCGTGGTAAATATATACTTGTACTAACGAACACAGGGCAAACCGTTGTATATCTTTAGGACAATCGACGATTTAATTAAACTATCGGGTTATATCATTGACGTTTACGTTGATGCATTTTAAGATTGTTCGTTTTTGTCTTCAGCATAGCTGCACAGCGAACTAACTGCCCTATTTGTCCAAGACCTTTTCACACTAATTCAGAATTATGTAATTCTATAATAAACTATGTTGCTATAACGTTATAGTTATAGTTTTGTTGCAAGAATGACGAAGTTGGTTATGATAAATTGATCACCCTATTCTTAAAGCAGTAGTTTATAATCATCAATAAGACGTTAAAGTAATATTTTTTTCCCAAACAAATCTCATTTTTTACTTTTATTTTTTCTGCGATGTGTAATGCACCATCTTGACCACCAGTACCTGAAATGCAGTTTTTTTATTTGGGTTTAGCGTCCCTTTAACTCATGTTAGGTCTTATCGAGACGGTGTGTGCTGGTGACAGTGCGCACTTATTTCGACTTTATAGTACTGTTTCACTGAAATATCACGCCGTAGACACATTGACGTGATACTTCACTCGGTCAAATTAGTATGACACCGAGCCAACCAGTCCTCCTCCTACCCGTTAATACTGAGCGCTTGGCAGGGAGCGAGACGATTGCCTAATTTTAATGTCTTAGGTTATGACGCGACAGGGATTCGATCCCATAACCTGAAATTCAGATACCATTCTTTGGTACACTGCTTCAAACATATTATATTGCGTTATTTGTGTTCGAATTATTCCCACAGAAACAGTAATCGTCTAAACATTAAAACTGTAGTTCGTGCTGATGTTTACTCAATTGTAGAGAGATGTTCAAATGAATAATTCAAATGAATGAAAAACATAAAATTGAATAAACATTTCTTCCCCTTGTTTCAGTAAAATCAGTAAATTTATGACTTGTCACAAAGCTTCCAGACACACTTTAGAATCATTCTAGTACGGTATCAGAACAAAACCTTGACATATATCAAGCTTTTTTTGTTACATATTTCTTTGTTACATCTTGCATCAGCCGCTATTCATTTTCTTAAAATGTTGCGTTGCGTTATTCCCGCGAGACAGTTCTTTGAGTTAATTTGATTTTACTGAGAGGATTCGTCCTCCGACGCGTTCGTCACGTATATTGTGTCACTAGATCTATGTTTTCATAGTGATATGGGCACTATTGTCACGACGTGAGTCCGACAATACAGCCAAACTGACAATATATATCCTTTAATACACTTTTGCTGTTAATTAGGACTAGTTTCTGATCTTCAGTCGTGGTAATTGATCTATAGGCAGAATTTATATGATTAAGGAAGAAAACGTGACACACAACCTTTATAAATAAGTTAATATCATTGTGGGTAGCCATATTGACCAAGCATGAGCCGGCGGTGTCGTAATCTCGTCTATTTAATTTACCAGTATAGTTTGAAAATGCCGACATTAGACATATTGCATATACATTCCAATATATATTGAGTGGAATGCAGCGAAAAATTAACGTCAGCCAGGAAGTAACAATATTGAAACGCAGACAGCCAAACTGAACTATTTAAGTCATGCGCACTGACACATTCTTTAAAAAGTGTAACAATATTTGAAAGCAGACGACCAAATGAGCTGTTCTTGTCATGCGCTCTGACAATGTCTGCACATTTCTTATTTTTTGCTCATTTCATCAACTGTGATTATCAAAAGACTTGGAGTACAAACATTGATACATGTACCTTGTTTTTACTTTGTGAAATATCAACTTACAGGTCCTGTGTCTGAACGTGGCGACTACTGTTTTGACTCCTTGCTCGTATTGGTCGATCCTTGACTGGTCAATTGCAATAGAACAAACATTCAAAACAGGTCCGTCAGATGATAAACATTTTAACATGAAAGAGAATAAAAAAAATGATAGCGACAACCACTGTAACATAAACATATTAAATAACCATAACAAAACGGAACAAAGCATTGCATTTAAAAGTCATATGTACCAGAACTTGACTTCGAACGTGTAACAAACATTTCTTCATTGCTAATAATATTTTGACCTTTTTTGCTTAAGTCTTAATAAATTAATGCTTTTAACAGATTTTCCAACATTTTTATTAAATACAATAATACATACATCATAAAAACTTGCCATAAGTTCTATTGGGAATTATTTAATTTTCTAATAGAACGTTTCCAAGTTAATATGCTGTATGTGTTTATAAATAATATCCTATATTGTTGTCTCGTAGCTGTAGCTGGAATGTTTCACCATCTTCTCTGATACTGATCGGATTTTTCTACTATATTACGTTTGTGATGGTACATGTGTATGTCTCATCTTCAAAGAAACAGAAAAATTATAAGATTCAAAGCAGCAAAAAAACATATACAATAATGGTGTGAAATAAAAACAGGGACAACCACAGTGACTGAAGGAGGGAAAATGCAAAACATATAAACTCATATTTTTTCTGTCGCAAACATAAATGTGCCAGGAATTTTGTCATTGAAATAAAGTAGTAAATACGAACAACCAAGACGATATTCTAAAGCTGTAAGGCCATGGACATGAACAAACAAAAGGAAAACGTGGGACGCACACAGAAAAAATAACCAAATATACATTTATTAAGTAAAATAGGGAACGTCACGAACTTCTTTTAAAAAACTAGAAGCGAAACCAGGTGCACGCAATAGGGTAAAAAACAAGAAGAAATAGGTAAGTGTTTCCTGCAACACATGTGCCACCATCCGCGATGTTTCTGTGTCATTCCGTTGTAAAATCAATGACAAATATCTTAGGGGCAAATATAGCAAAGCTTGTGTTGTATCAGTGCACAAAGGTTACGTGAAATAAAAGCAAACACACCATATGTCAACTATCATAAACAATTACTTTGGAGCTGCTATAACAAGAATACCCCCATGGACGTATTGGTATACATACCAGACATGATTATTAACGGTCGTCTGCTCGTATAGAAGAACACATACTTTGTGTTCCAATACGTCATCTTTTAGATATCTGTCATATCTTTATTGGTGTTTTATTTATATCTTGAAGTAATACAGATATTGTTGAATATGTGATAAAGGAAAACTGTTCTTCTGCGACATAACAAGATCAATATTTGTTGTCGATACTATATTTTTTGAAACAAAAAAGGATTGCAGAAGAAAAATGTCAACGATGGATTATTAGAACAAAATATACCAAACGGAACGAAAAAAAGTGTTTTTTGGGAATTTACAAAAAGCATCCTTCGTCCTGAAATTGCACCCACTTTAAGAAAACACATATTCTCAAAATTCGGATCCCGAGCAACTGCAATTTTAGGAATTGGTTTTGGTACTTTTTGGAATGAGTTAATGATCTTATTATATTGAACATATTCGTCCAATATTTCAAAGACGATCAAGCTTAATTTCTGAAAGAAATTCCACATGTTGAACTTTGTAGGTTTTTAATGTTTTTTTTATTGAGGAATATTTAACCCCTACAGGTTCCAATGGGTTTTATTTCACCCGTTTTTTATTTTATTACCCGCGTTCAAAAAAAGTGCAACTCACCTTCCTAGTATGAAGTTTATTATAAAGTATTTGAAGAATTACCATATGTTGGACTCATTAAATGCTTACCTGTTGGCTAATAGAAAAGTACTGTTTAATGTAATCGGCACATCTTTATCTTTCAAGGAACCATAAATCAACTAAGCATCTTTGTTTCATGTATAATCAATTAATTAAATCAGTCTTTGATTGTATACATTTATACCATAACGTAATGTTTGCTGACCAGGACTTAAATGAACTGATACAAATGCCTCAGAGAAGTGCATTCGACATTGCTCATTTATCAAATATCAAATCCATTAAAATATTGAGTTGAGAAAGTTTATCGTGTTTTTGACGAATTAATCAAGTTGCGCCTTTACCTCACACGCATTGGTTGTCTCCATCATATCCTCTCGTAATACATGCATATTTTCACTTTAGTATCCATAAATGATTGTTCTGTTGGGGGTTGACCTACACACCGATATTTTCTCTTTCTTCAGTTATAAGCAGAATATATAGTTTACATGAAACCTGCCGTTTACAATAATACTATTTGGTATCTTACTTTGTCAGTTCTTAGCGACATATGTTGGTTAATAAAATTTATATTTTCTTATTAACATAATAAACAAGGTACGTATACGCGTACTTTATTTTGTAGATTAACCTTTTGGAGAACTGTTAACTTTTTAATCTCTGTAATGTTTGTTTTGACAAGAAAGTATCGCTGAGTGTTTGAAACTTAATAACAACTTCAATTATTCGTAGTGTTTGAAATTTGAACTTTGCAAAGCTGATCCGTATTATTGGAGAATTTGGACCCCTGTTTAAATCAAGGACACCTATAATTATTTTTGAATGGATGCCCTTCCTACTTTTGAACATTGTTTCTCAGTACAGAAGATAACAATGTGCTCAAAAATGAATACTTTTGGACATTGTTAGCTAAGATCTTTTGTACTCACCGAGGTATAGTGTTTAACATAGTTAGCAAACAACTTTTATTCTCACTGAAAGATATAATTTGTGACTGATGGTGCCTAAATTGGTGAAACGTTATTATCATAAATCATTGATAAACCTTGAAAGCAGTACACATTGTAACTTTTGTTATCATTGAATAATTGTTTTGAACATGTTGGTGACACATTTAAAGCAGGAAATACAAACTCAATCGCGAGCACCATATTTCGCTTCTAGTTTATTTAGTGGAGGTTCTTGTTCTTTTTATAAGTTTAATTATTGTATTTGTGTTTCTTTTTGTGTACGTCCCACGTATTCCTATTGTTTGTCCATGTTTATAGACTTACATCTTTGCTAGCTAACGTATTCGAACCACTTCCTTTCAGTTATCATATCATATCGCGTAGTGAAACGTATTGTAACGAAACTGAGCTTGCGAAGATGATGGACTTAAATATTTTGAATATCGTTTTGGTTTTTCGTATTTAATACACTGTTCCTCATTGCTAACAGTCATTCTTGACATACACATTAAGTAAACCGGTAAGTCTTTGACATTGTCATAGAATGTTTTTGTCAATTCCGCTGAACAGAAATAAGTTATAAACAATTCCTAGATAGGCTGCGGATTAATCTTAGGTTGACCTGAACGTTTTTTATGGTCTGAATATGGAAACTTTTGGACATTGCCATTGAAGGTTTTTGTCATCTCTGCTGACCAAAAGTAGGTTATGCAGAATTCCTAGTTAGACTGCGGATTAATTTGACCTGATTGACTTGACATTTTTTAATGCGCAGAATATAAAAACTACCCATTTGTAAGCCGAATCTGTCTGGAGATGTACACATGTTTACTTACAACTTACTTGACAACTGTAGCTTTGCGTGTCTCTTATGCATAATAGAGTGCTCCACCCTATTAAATATTATATTCATTAATGGTAGTTCATTTTGAACGTTCCTCCTTATATTGTTTTTGTATGTGACATTTTTGTTTACTCATCATTTTCCTTTATTCTATTGAACCCTTTTTGAGTTTCAAGATGCTGTAAATTCATCCATTTCATTCAAAATATATGGAGGACATGTTGTCATCAATTGAACCCATATTTTAATGTTTTTATTACATAGCAGAATGTTCCTATTGTTTGTTTTCACACGTTCGTCACCTACAATGAAATCCTATGTGACAAGGAGACTAACGTATTATTATATGTTTATACTTTGCAATTCCTTAAACAAATGCATACAGGTGTACGTATTTTTCAATATGGAATTGTGTTGTACATTTCAGAGTTTGAAAGAAAATGCAGGATTCGAGTTTTATGTGAGTACACATTCAATATATTATATACATGTATAACCCTTTTTTTATATAATTGAATATTCTAAATGCGTGCAATCCGTCGATTTTTGTAGAGATTGTAATTAGAATATATTATTCAGTCATCTCTGCTGGCAGGGACTTGGTTGTCTGGAATACATGTCAAGATAAATACGTTGACAGCGCTCTTATTTTGACTGCGTCTACACTTAAATGTTGAACCAGGCCATTGATTTGTACTGTTTAAGTCAATATTTGTCCTTGTCATCAAAATCTCCTTTTCCTTTACCTTTGGTCTTCATTTATTTAGTTCACATCTCATCTGTATTAAAGTAATAAATACAGAAAACCAAGACGACTTTCAAAAGCCGTAAGTCCATGGACATGGGCAAACAATCGGAAAAAGAACCACAAAAAAACAAGTATTAACTAAAAAAAGGAAACATGAAAAACTTCTATCAAAAACTAGAAATAAAACCTGGTGCTCGAGGTTGAGGAAGCATTTTCTGCTACACATGTGTCAAGTTCATTTTCTCTTGAGCGTACCGTTGATGACAGTCGATTCGTAGCTAGAACTGGGATCTTGGACGAGATTCTCTGACACCAATGATTGGTTTGTTGTCTCTCATTGATATTGTATTTATTGTACTCAAATAGTAACAGTTCTCAGTTTGCAATTTTATATTCACATTAGATATAGTTACAATGTACCTTGGTCAGGAAAATTGGGACTCTTCTAATTTATTCCTTTTATGATTTGACATTGTTAGAGCATTTTTTTCGGGAAAGATATGTTGCAGGAATAATCAAGAGCGAAGCCTTCTCACTCATTTGATTTGTTTGATGTCATTTTTAAATGCCCGACTTAGTTTTGCTAGTTCATTCTAGTGTTGACTTTAATAAGCAATAAGACTATATTTTTGTTTTAAAAAAAAATTGACCCCATGACCCCACCCCCTCAGGCCCCGCCCCTAGTGGTCATATAAAAATCCGAAAATTTTGTGCACTTTTTTTCACATATATCTACCATGTGTTTAAGTTTCAAGTTCCTATCTCCAACGGTGTAGGAGTTACAGGGTAGGACGGACGGACGGACGGACGCCGAAGACGATCACAATATTCCCGCTTTTCTCCGAAAGCGCGGGAATAATTAGTTAAATTAATGAATGAAAGTAGCAGGTCATATCGTGGTACATATAGCTAGCCTTGGATATGCTTGTAATGTTATTTTCTGTGTATGTTTTTACAACTTGATATGTATCGGCTCTTTATTTTGTCATCGTCTTTCCTGTTGATTGAGGTATCATTCTTCCCTATTTTGACTGTCCTGCATGTCTAAAGCACACACATATTAAGATTTTTATTTTCTATAATAAACACTTTAGAATAATGGACTGCATTTCCATTTCCTTTGTTAATTATGTGTATGTTGTGCTTACTTGTCACATATTGAACGTTATCTGCCTAGATAATTTGTATCCCCCCAATAGATGTATGCCCACTTTGTATTACTTTTAATACAAATGTCAATATAGACAAACACTGGAGTGTCTAGTTCTTGAATACCTGTCCGTCAACTTTTCTTCCTTTCCCGTGCTTGGTACCTTATTTTAAGGGGGATGTTTTAGTTCATCGATAACCTGGAAACGCTTTGTTGGTCGGATCTTATGTTTCTGTTAGTGTCTCTCAAGTCAGGCAAGCTGAAGAGAAGAGGCCAAAGGAAAGATCGGCACGTCCTTCAGAGAGGAAGCGAAGCTGGCGGTCCCGTCCCCAGGTGGTTTTTTTTAACCCCTGGTACGATAAAGATGCCGTTGTAAAGTTTGATATAAGACTAGGCAGAAACAACGTTGAATAAGCTCACCTTTCTTTCCATACTACATTATTTAACCACTTCCTGTCGCCGCCTCTTCTCCTGTCATATCGTTTGTTTTTCTCTGTCTTTTGTCTCCACATCGTTGAAATACGACGTTAAACCTTAACTAAAAAAAGTTAACATTTTATGTGTATCTTGCGTCTACAAACATCGTTGAACTTTAACATTACAGGTATGTTATAAACTTACATATTTCTAATAATATGATAAATAAAATACTCCAGGAATACCAAGTCTTCGGGTCTTTGTGAAAAAAGTTCCCGCCTATTATTCATAATTTATGTTGTTTTAGCCTTTCTACATCCCGTTTAGATATTTCCATCCGATAATAAAAAGCGAGGAAGGGAGTCGCCTGCATGGGCCGATGACTCAGGCAAAAGTTAAAAACGTCATAACACAAAATAAAGTTTATACATCACAGAAATATTCGAGTCCAACTACCATCACAAAACAACTTAGAGCGGCCCTTTAAAAATAATTGAAAGTTGTAGTTTAATACATTGTAGACCACTTAAATGTACCGGGAGCCAAACCTTCCAAACTAACACGCGCGAAGGCGTATAGCCTCAAATGAAATAGATCACGTAAATAATCATTATTGTGAATCATTCTTGCAAAGCAACCCTAAAATGTAGTAGAACGAGATACAAGTTATTGTAAACACTGATTTTTCAACAGTATTAAAACCAATCGTTCTGTTTCTGTAACTAGTTATATCGCAATCAGGATGTTTTTGAGAGCATCAAAACTATCTTTGATCAAACAATCTGCCCGTCCGTCAGTCCGCCCGTCTGTCCGTCCGTACGTCGGTCGATTGGCCTGGTTGGCTTGTTTTCCTGTCTTGTTGGCTAAGTCGGTGTATGTAATCATACTGACAAATTGATATGCACCGTGAGATGTAATGATTTACGTTTTAATACCTTACTGATCGTATCAACATTTTAAATCAATAATGACTTATATTGATACAGGCAGGAGGTATTATCTCCGTCTCAAGTGATGTGGTCATAAAACTAATGAGAACTCTAATGAAGACAGGAGTTTGTATTGCATAACATTCATGGCGATTTCCCTTATGGCTTAGGGATCTTAAGAAATGTAAAGATGAAAGACCGAAATGTATTAGGAAAACGGATTTTGTTTGCTATATGCGATCTATGCATGATGCATTAATCACTAAAAGCCCCCGAGGTGGAAATCTAGACATCATTAAATTACGCCGAGATATATCATAAGAGTGTCACACAGTGTCTTAGTCTGTATCTCTCGTCAAACGCACCAATCACATTGTAGAACATATCACTTTAGTAACCCATGAAGGGTACTTCTCAGATTGTGTTGAGTAGATAAGAATGTGTATGGCGATTTTGTCTACGCATTATTTAACTTAATCAAAATTCAAGATGTTGTCGTATTATTCATTGATGCTAATCAGTAACTTCAAGTAGTTCATTAAATAAGAAAGCGAATACAATCAGGTTTGTTAAAAAACATGTACAACATTTGCGCAACGGAACGTTTTTTCTGGAGTGTTTTACACGTTATTGCCAGAAGAATTGATTTAGCAAAAGCAGCATAATTAATGACTGGTCGTAATAATTTTCTGAATACTTATACGGACTATTATCCGTGACTTAAAAGTTCCTACAAATTACTTCATTGTTGCATAAGTTTAGTTCCGAAAGCAAGTGTAATGAGTGGGTTTCACGAAAGGTACTCTTCTCCTAATCTCACTAAAGCTGTCCACAATAGGCGCTGTATCTATGAGGATTATTAAATTGGTTGCACTAAACAGATTACCGATGGTAAATAGTCTTAGAATGTACCACAACGACGCTACTAAGTCCAATTTGTAATCTATGTACGAAGGACGCACTATTCAATGTCACGTGATTACAAACGTCATAACCGTTGTCATTAAAACATCATCACTGTAAGCAGATCAATGCTCAGTAATATTTCAATTACATCAATATCGGTCCAGTTCTTGGAAATGTTTGTCTGTTCCGTGTGTATATAGGAGAAATAAATCACGGATGGTACGTCTCTGGGGACAGTGTTAAGCAGTTTAACCTCACACTTGACATTCGGTTAATATAACAAATTTTCTTATTGACATGCACTTTTATTATTGTTAGGTTGAACACCCACTCCACTCTACACGATACTGTCCTTGTGGTTTTCGGGGTTTTCCGTTACTAGCTTTTTATTTATCTACTAGACTTGTAATTTATATTCGTTT
>JAUMGZ010205448.1:0-12274 GCA_032359645.1 Pododesmus macrochisma | reverse complement strand
ACATCCACCTGGATATATATTAACAATGAAAAAATATCTTACGACTAGATTTTAAAAAGATTATTTATTTCTTGATAGGAAGTCAAAAATGTCTCAGCTAAGCAAAAGCCCTATTGGATGGAGTTCAGCACCATCATGCAGACACAAAATTCTGAAAAGGCACCATGCAAGGAGCATTTACATCATGTCTCTTGAAAATCTGACCAATGGTTCTTGACAAAAGGTCAACAATGTCTCAGCCAGCTCAGCTGGAAGCCATTGTTGCCATATTGGATGGATTTTGGCAACGTCAGCCAGAAATCTGAAAGGGGACCATGCAAGAAGCATTTAAATCAAGTTTAGTGAAAATCTAATCAATGGTTCTTGACAAATCAAAAATTTCTCAGTCAATCAGAGGCCATCATGGCCATATTGGATGGAGCTTGGCAATGTCGGACTTCAATGTGTAAGGGGAATATGCAAGAAATATTTACATCAAGTTCTGTGAATATAACTGACCAACGGTTCTTGACAAGAATTCAAAAAATGTCTCAATCAATCAGAAGCCAGGGCAGCCATAATGGATGGAGTCCCGCAATATAGGACACAAATCCAAAAGGGTAACATAGGAGGAACATTGACAGCGAGTTTGATCAAAATTGACACAGTGGTTTTCAAGAAGTTGAAAATGTGAAAGTTAAGGTCGGACTGATGATGACAGAGGGCTTGGTATAGGAAAAGTACATTTTGACTTCGGACAGGTGGACTTATAATACTAAAATGATAATTTTTCTGTTCAACACAGAATTCCAAAGATAAAGGTGAACCACATTCATGAACAAAGATCAGAAGAGATGCAGAACCGTGTCGAATAAAGGGTCACTTTATTTTCTTTAGTAAACTACAAAATTATATGGATTTTAATTTACATATTATTATTAAAGTGGTGTTGTATATAGTTCTGAGCAAACCTCATGTAATAATCCTGGAATCACATAGGGAATGAAATGGTTGATATTATTACTATCACCAGTGATTTTGCTAAGACATTAGGAACGGGTGAAATTGCGTAAAGTTGTTGCATGTGCCAATTTCCATGCACACTTCCACCTCAGACATGAATATATCTTGATCACATAAGCGTTTGTACTACATACACCATAGACTGAGGCGTTGTAAATGTTCTGTGATTGTGGAAAAGCCACAAACTTGATAAAGTATTTGGCATTACTGACTCAAAATGGAGTAACTTGTTTCAGAACCATCTTGAACAATGTTGGCTCTCTATGCATCAAGATTAGTATGCAACTCTAGGACTTCAAATTTATAAGAAAAAGATTTTTGAAATGTCATATCTTAACCTATTTTGGCCCCAAAATGACACCTCTTGGGTGTCAAGCCCAATCATTTGAACAAAGTTTAAATTCCTTAACCCTAAGGATGTTTCCTACAAAAACAAATTCAAAGTAGTCTAATGGTTTTGTAAATGAAGTCAAAATGTGAAAAGTTAAGGAGAGACAGCGACAGACAATGACAAACAGTATTTGTATTAGAAAAGTCCACCTTAGTACGTACATATACTCTTAATAACACCTTTAGCGTCTCATCTGAACCTTCAGAACATCAAGTCCATATGCTTTCAACTTTTAGTGTTTTGCTTTTCTTTCATCTAAGCATTTTTTCTTAATTAAGAAATACAAACTACCAAAATGTTCTAAACTTGACCTTCACCAATACTACATGGCCACTTCAAGCAAACATATAAATGTATACACAGTGAATACTTCCATAAATATCAGAAGTTCACCAGTGATATCAGGAAATGCACTTTGCAGCTACAATAATCAATTCACTTAATAAGTAGTGGATGCCTTAATTACTACATGTATCCATTATCTAATGAATGCTTGCCATGAAGGAAAAGGTTGTCAACACAAAATAGACCATACAATACATGTAGGTGTACTCCCCTGGACTTATGTATACAAGTAAGTCAGAGACATGATTTACTAATGGCAGGACTCTGAGGTTAGTAGAACATTAAAGTTATGCAGTTGTCAATGCGCTTCAGAAATATGTAAACAAAATATACATCAAGCTGCAATTCTTGAATTTCAAATGTACACCTTGTCAAATTGCAATTCTTGAATTTTAAATGTACACCTTGTCAAATTGCAATTCTTGAATTTTAAATGTACACCTTGTCAAATTGCAATTCTTGAATTTTGAATGTATATTATGTATAAATGAATATTTTTTTACAAAAATTGAAAACTGTGAATATTGAAATATGGACAAGAATAGTTTAATATAGTCTCACTGGGCAAAGATTTCTTTTAAGGCAATACAGGGTGAGAAAAGTACTTGATAACAATTGTTTCCATGTGTTTAAATCCTTAATTACAATAGAGATTTCATTGTAAAGCAAAATATGGAAAATCCTTAAAGCAGTTTTTCTTATATTTCATTTTTTGTGAATTTTCAAAATCTTCAATAATACATATATTCAATTTTACAAAAATGTACAAGATGTATGACAAATTTTGATATAAGTCTAAATCTACACCATAAACCCAAGCATTGCAAAATGTACATGCAACGTAAATAGTGATCATACAACTGTAAAGCAGCAAAATGACTTTGAACTTGTTTATCTAATATTAAGTTTTTGAATTAAAATATTCAATTAATAATACTTGCTGTACAAAACAAGGTCAGTTACTTGTTTTTACGATTATCAATCTAACATAACTGCAAAGATATCTTAAGTTAAAGGCCTTGGATATTTGGTAAGAACTCATTTCAATGTGATAACACAATTTTTTCAAAAGTTTTGAATATATACATGCATTACAAATGAATTTCTTGTACTGCTAGTTGTACTGCCAAGGATAGCAAATAATATAAATTGATTTTATTTTTATTAATTAAATCCAGCAAAGTTTACATTCATAACCCAACCTTGACTGAACCATGAATGAGCATTAATGAATCTTCCATGTTGTTACATTCACAGAAATGGTAGCCAGAAAACACATTAAATACCTATCTCACAGATGCAAAAAACTGAATGGGAGTTCTACCAATACAAACCTCAATGATGAAGACTGACTTCATCTTCTAATGAAAAGTATCAGTTTCTAGGCATGGATTTATCACAAACTCACCAAATACAATTCAAATGCACTTCTGGACATTTGTCAAACTATTCTAATGGATAATTGCCAAATTCCATATTTTTATTAAAAGACATTCTACCACTTTACAGTTTTCTGATTGTGTGTTGTTGGTTGGCAATTTAACGTAAAGTTCACTGAAATCATAATCCAACAAAACTTACGATAGATATTTCAACAATAAAGAATTAATTATAATCTTTCAAATCCTTCAAAACTTACTAATACACTCTGTCAAACTAGGATACAAACTCATAAAATGTTAACTAATTTGTCAATGTAGGTGTATTACACAAAACAAGCACGTTGCTTGCAAATTACACTTATTGAATGCTTTTGAAATCTACAGACAAACATTTCTAGATTTTGGTCAATTATATCAAATCAAGCCACTTTTCACAAATCAAGATTTGGAAAAGAAGACAAGGATTGAGTCATAATCTAAAACAAACAATAATTTTTTTTATTAAACAATGAATAAAACCTAAATAGTTGAAAATTTTAACATGTTATTTATGAAATGTTTGATGCTACTGGGACAGAGTGTTAACAACATTAACGATGACCATGTCAAACAATGCTGTAGCATGTTACATGGGGTTGAACAGGTTATGTCAATATTTGTACAACATCAAGTTTTTACCTCTCCAGTAGTTGTAAGGACGGCAATTGTTACTTTCACAATGAGCGAAAACCAGTATGCATGTAAAACGAGTAGCACACTGAGCATCAAATTAAACAAAATCATTGAGGGGAAATATCCTTGGTCTGAATACAACTCATATGAGGTCGACCAGATCACCCTAGAAAAAGATAATCAAGGTAGAAAAACAAGATGGTCATTTTAAGATTACAAAAGTCATGAGTAAATTCAATGAAACAAAAAAGCTGCATTTCATCCTAATAGTGATTGATGTATTTTGTTTCAAGAATTCAGCTAGATATAATTGTTGGTCAACAACAGAAAATTGTAGAGTTATGATAGAGAATTTAACATAAGACAAAACATTCTGTTTTTGGACATCAATAGATGTACCTAAACACTGTAACATTGAAGGTTTTTTCTTTCCTCTTTGCAAAAGAAATATCTTGCAAAAGATAAAACTGTAAGAATAAAAAGTCCCTATAACATTTTTTAGAAGCATTCTTACACACAGATTATAAAAAAAACATGCAAATTTAGAACTTTGACAATCATTGAAAGAATGCATTTTAGAAGTTTAACATTCAATAAGTTTGTTTTTTTTAGTCATTTACAGAAAGTTTGAACTTGTCAAATTAGAAATGAAATGCAACTGTTTTTGTGATAACATGAAGTGAATCCAAAGGCACACTGTCTGCAGTAGCTCTATAGAAGACAACACTGGCTCCAGTAGCTCTATAGAAGACAACACTGGCTCCAGTAGCTCTATAGAAGACAACACTGTCTGCAGTAGCTCTATAGAAGACAACACTGTCTGCAGTAGCTCTATAGAAGACAACACTGTCTGCAGTAGCTCTTTAGAAGACAACACTGGCTCCAGTAGCTCTATAGAAGACAACACTGGCTCCAGTAGCAATACTGACTCCAGTCAGCTGGATTGAAGTCCTGGTTGTTCTTATGGTTCAGCTCCACAGAAATAGAACATTAGCTCCCGTCTTGTATGGCTCGATCATCTACTGTAAAATCTTCCTTTCTAAGAGAAACCTGTATCTTGGTTTGGTAGCATGTTAATTAAGTTAGTAAGATATAGTTAAAAAGTCCTTCCCGTGACAAAGAGGATTGTATGGTAACACACATGTCCGTGCACTACTTTGGCAACAAGAATTATCAAACAGAACCTTTGGTTTTACACAAGGCAATGGTATCAGATTGCAATAACGAAAGACATCTCTTATCAAACATCACACTTTACATGTCGCATACAAATATATGGTATAAATAAGTAGCAATGAAGCTTCAGGATAAGTTGCTGTCAATGTGATGGTACATGTACATGACCAAATACCTTACATAAAAAACATTCAACCTGAACCTTGGCAGAAAATTGATCTCCTCATTAACAATAATAACTCAGTAAAAAATTGTGAGAAAACCTTTTATATTAAGAAAATACCTTAAAAACCAATAAAAGCAGAGACAAATCTATCAAATTCATATATTTATCCTTTTTGATTCAAACTATTTTCTTCTAACAAAAACTGCAATTCCTTCCCCCAAAAAACTCTTATTCAGTTACATTCAGAAGAACAATCTAGAATCCCACTTAGGGATAATAGCATATCATAGCGGAGTTCTCACACAGAGAAACAGGTTAACACAAGGATGGTTCACTCTTTATGAAAATTTTATATACTTCTTCTAAGAAATGTATTTCAACTCCTTTTATTTCAATTGCATATTTCAAGTAAAAGCTGATCAACATGGTGAGTAGCAAAATAAATATGCATTTAAAGACACACTTAATGAGTAATAAACCACACATCAGGGACTGGTGAACATGATCAGAACCTACATAACACAATCTAACAATTCCCCAAGATTGAGGAGAGAATCAGAATAACAAGAGAAACACAACTTGTATGTAATACAACAAATTGAGGTCCCGATTTGATCATTTTATTTTATTCTTTTTCCTAGTCATGGCTATTCATTTAATCAATCTAATTAAAATTAGACCAGTATCAGTATATTCCGCTCCTCAACGTTATACTCCAATACAAGATCTAACAATTCCCTATATGAGGTCACCTCTGCATGATCTTTGATCTTAGCCAATCAGCGTGTCACCTTCTTTATGATCAGTGGTAGTGCACTTTCATTCTGTCAGAACTATAAAACCTTACTCAAAGGTCCCGATATATTCTGGGGGTATTAACAAATGTGGCGGCACACATACTGACAACGCCGAGGTTACTTCAAAGGGTGTATATTTTGACAAATATTTGTTGTTTATGTGGATTTTCGTTCACAGACAATTAAGAAGGTGACGTGCTGATTGGCTAAGAACAAAGGGCATGCCGAGGTGACCTCAAATGGGGAATTGTTAGATCTTGGGAAACTGTACATGTGTTGTATAAGTTGATATTAGAGAATGCAATGTCTTTTTCGTGGAGACATTTTAATATATATGTCAGTCTTAAAGTGTCCTACATTGTATATGCATTATCAACGACGTAACATTGATGACCTCTATATCTTTTTTTTTTAAAGGGCAAACAAAGTTATATAGACTTGCCTGAAATTTCCACTACTTTTCCAAAGGGAATATTTCAGAAGTTAGGAAATCAAACAAACTTTTGTTAATAAAACACCCTCAATCTCATTTGACTATATCATTGAGAAGCAAAAAAAAGCTAGGTCATTTCAAAAGTGCAATATGCATGATTATATGTGACAATAAAGGAACAATTTATTCGTCAACATTTTTGAAGCTATCTGTTTATAGAAATATATGGTGGCATGTAGATGGGAAATAAGCATTTTCTTGATTAAATATTAATTAAAATCAAGGTTTTATTCTGAGGACAATAAAGGCTGAACTACAATGTGTGTAATGTAGTCAGCTGCAAGGGAGATAATCCATCAAAACTAAATGAAACAAAGGGAAATAATCAAAGATAAATGTAAAATTTCATACAAAAGGGAATAACATTGTTTAACAGAAAGATAAAGTATTCATTCTCAAGAAAAATAATTTAATAAATAGAGAAAAGGGGAGATACTGATTCTTAGTTAAAACAGAGAGAAGCTAAAGTCTGAAGAGTTATTAAAGGATAAGACATTCTAAATATAAGGGAGATAATCGATCATTTTCATGCATCATTTACAAGATTAACTACTGTTATCCATTCATTCACTTTTATGTCTATCATCCAAATAGAAGCTTATCCTAGTGTATTTAAACTTGTCAATGACACTACAAGTTTTATAAGTATGGTACATATTAGTGATTAATAATTATCTGAACACAGTTTTAGTTGAACACTCAAAAAAGCTTGATTACAATGTGGTTTGATTAGGTTAATCGATCAAAAGCTTGGTTAAAATGAGGTTAATCACAAATTAAACTAATTACCATATGATAAAAGCTCAGAACAAGCTGTTCATGAAAACATGTTTCAAGGCAGTAAGCAGTGAAATGTAAAGCAAAAAGCTTTCAAGTTTGGAAAATTACACATGGGGTTTATTTATAATAAATTACAATCTTTTTATCATTAGATTGTTAGATATTTGGTATTGTGGTCCCATTGCATTACATAAATGATGTCTACTTTAACATGTTTACAAAGATAGGTGTAATTATGATCTCAAAACTATTAAGTTAATTAAACTAATACTTCACAAAGAATATTTTGTATTCAGGCTCCAAATTGTTCTTAATTTAACCCACACGGGTAACATTCAATGGATAATTCTGCAGTTTCAGAAGTTCCTGCCAAATTATATCCATTGTCAGTTAATATTATGAAGTGCTATAAGCTGTAGCTAGAATATTGTGACAGGATCTAAAGATATGTTCAGAATAAGTATGTCTATTTGTCGTCACCAGATATAATCAGTCAATCCGCATTTGAATATTAAAACAATACACTTCAGTCTACATCTGTCAGAGATATAACTAAGAAATAAAATTTTAAAACTGATGATTTAATGTTTGAGACAAGCACTGCATTAAAAAGCAAACACATTTCATTTATCTCTCAACAACAAAACTATAAGTAATGTCAAGGCTGGCAGAGTTAACATAGAATCAGTTATTCTATAATATTGTTAATTCTTGAATGGTTTTGTTTAAATCAATGTTGTTTCATTTCTATACATGATATTCCCTATTGAAATAATTCTTTAGACTTCTCTCTTTGCAACATCTACGTTTAAATTGAAAATCTGCCATGTTGAAGATTCTTATGAAAATTTAAATTAGTTTCTCCTATGGGGATTTCTTGCTAATATACAGCATCCACATGATAATGACTTCCCAGGTGAAAGTCACTTCAATTCTGTGCATTGCCCTAACTAACTTGTAATTGTTTTAAAACTCTTTACAGTTGACAAAAGTAAAATTACAAACTATGGAACTCTGTAGCATGACAGACTGACTGACTGCCTCTATATGCACACACATATCTGGATCAGACAAACAAACATATAAATATTGGAGGGTATATTTACCGCTGACTGATTATCATGCACTTCCTGAAAATTACGACAAGACATTGACAAGAATGTTAACATCAAAAGCAACATGAAAGCGTCATTGTTACATCAATATTAAGCTCAGGTCATAATACTAAACAAACAAATCACATGACAATATAATATAAAAACAAAAGGTTTAGGTGTTAAAATATACATTTTGTTGTATTATTATAGTTAATTCATGGTTATAAGTTATAGCACGTAGTAATTTCTATGTTTAATACTTTCAATTGTAAACAAAAATTCCACAATTTTATCTAATATTCTGTACAACCTATTGTACACTTAAAGAATTCAGTTCTTACTCAAAATTTCACAAATTATTTTCATGTGATTTTAATCTAAAATTAGTACTGTAACTGCTTAAATATGCTACTATATATGGGACTCTACTCTGCTCCCATAAATGCACTACAATCCAGAATCCTTTTTTTCTCTATATTTTGTTCTTTGATACGAGTAATACTCAAAAGATTTCTCATTTTCTTAAACTTAAACCTTATTGATATTTCAAACTACCTAAATTCCAAATATTTAAATAACTTTAAGTCTTTAAACAACTGAGCTCAAACTATTATGCCAAGATGCATCTATGCCCACAAGATGTATACATGCCATTTACATTGCAAACTATCACTATACATGTATGATACAACTAGATTTATTGTAGAACCCCAGATGTATATGATATGCTTATTTATTACAACCCCAGCTAAGCAGCAAATGACTTCATTTTTAAGAGTTTAATGTATGAGTTTGTCAAATGAGCACACACCTAGCATGGCGCATAGACATGGCAATTACCATTTCAAAATTCCAATTCTTTGGACACACTTGTAATAATGAAAAATAAAATTGGTAATTTGTATGATATCCATTTAAATAAATACAGTACCTTATATAAATGATTTTAATATATTTAACAGTATGCTTCATGGCAATAACTTATGGTTTCAGGGGAAAGATCAGGACTGAGATCACCACTCTGTTTAACTCCTATGTTGCATTTCATTTAGACAATCTTATACGAATCCAGGGGACAGACCAGGACTGAGATCACCACTCTGTTTAACTCCTATGCTGCATTTCATTTAGACAATCTTATAGGAATCCAGCACAATTGTAGGACATTAGGGCTATAAAATAATTCATTATCTTTTTAAATTTGAATCTTTAAGAGCTTAAAATATTTATTCCATGAAGAATAGGAAAAAAAAATTTCATATTTTATCAAATATATTTGTATACCGGTAGTTTGATATTTAACTTTTATTTGCCTGTTATTTGTCATTGTGATGAATGATTAGACCATGTATAAACTTATCATGATAATAATCCCTCACTTAATGATAACAGTCAAGACTCATAACTCTGGCAGCTCAAAACAGATTTTGGAAACATTACAATTTTTAATTTACGGAATATGCACATGAAGTTCAGGCATAGTTGTTCGTTTATCTATGGAAAAATATACTAAGTGTAATTTATTTTTTTTAAAAAAAAACTAAAATTTGAGATTGTGAATTGCCAAATGCAATGCATAGATTGTGAATTTTGGGATTCCCTAATATTTGCCAATAAATACCTTAAACTTATAACTTAATTTTTTGTTAAATAATTTGAAAATTTGTTATTTCCCAAACTTTTAAATTCTTCTTGTTTACAAATCTTTTTGTGACTTATTAGTTTCCTTAATTAAGAAACATCAGACATGATTCATGATTACAAGGTGCATTCAAAAATTTCAAGTAAAATTTCAAGGGCTTTTAAGGGACTGGAGTTTTTCACGGTCATTATGACTTATTGTATTTTCAGACTAGCAAAGTATTTCTGATATATTTCTATTTTTGCAATGATGGCCTTGACCTTTCATAATTGCCCCACCCCTCCCAAATCAATAGAGCCCTTACTGTCCTCATAAGGACCAAACATACCATCTTTGGCTTGAATCCAAACAACGGGACATAAGATATAACAGACTAAAATGTGCATGTTTATTCCAATACAAGTAACAATGAAATTGATCTTTGACCTATGAACCCCAAACTAATGACTCTTCCTGAATTACATGATGCACATTGGGCCTTAAAGTCCATCTGGATGGATAAGGACCTAATATGTTTGGTACATGTATTTAATTAGTTAAATAGAATTTTTTTTATATTTTGTAATATTTTCCCCATTTAATATCTGAATACCCTTCACTTAGAGATGTTTCCTACAATGTTTAGTGAAATGGTCTTTGAGAAGTAGTCAAAATTGTGAAAAATTAAAAAAATTAACAGTATGCCGATAGTGTTGAACTTGGACCTCAAAAGTCAAAATGCTCAAAGTTAACATATTTGCTGTAGTGATGTGAACTGCTAGCGTTGAATTTTGACACCAAAACATGTAACCTATTTTTTACCTCAGGATCACACCTTGAATAAGGTTTGTTCTCATTGCACCCAAGTAACTACATATGCAAGTATCAAGTCCTGGGCTTTCTGGGTTATTATGAGAAGATTTTTGAAGTTTTGTCAGATTTCCCGCATTTTTGGCACCATATCAATGCTCTCGCGGGTCAGAACCTCATCATTTGATAAATCTAATTCCCGTTCCCCAAGAGATGCTTCCTACAAAAAGTGGTTGATAATAGTCCATTGGTTTTTGAGAAAGACTCTAAAATGTAAAACAGTGTTGAACTTTGACTTCAAAATATATAACCTGTTTTTGACCCATAAAGTTGCGCCTTTAACAAAGTTGGTTTTCCTTCCCCCAAAGGTACTACAGAAGTAAGCATTAAGCTCAGGGATTTCCATCTTATTAGAATTTTTTTGAAATTCTGTCATTTTTTCTCCATTGTGCTCCCCTCGGGGGAGTCTCACCATTTGAATAAATCTGAATCCTCTTCTCATAGGATGCTTCCTACGAAGTTTGGTTGAAATTGGTCTAGTGGGTTTTTAAAAGTAAAAAATATGAAAAGTTTACAACAAAGGGTGGCAAAGACAATCAGGATTTGTATGGGAAATATGCAAATCATAATTATGTTTAAATTTTCATTTATTGAAAAATCTGTTGTTCAATACACTTTCTCAGGAAACAGAGCTCTAGAATAATGAATGCTGAATGTAACTTCTACACAAAAGTAAAATTTTCACTTAAAGCGGTAATGTTCTTCCAGTTTACTTCTTTATACTGGAAACTTGAGAAACACAAATAATCAATAATTCTTTTCTCCTGAGAAAGTGAACTACTGCTTTGCCCACCGACAAAGGATAAAAATACTGGAGTAAAAAGTAATTTTTTCGATTCATCACATATTTGTATTGAGGATAATAAATGGAGAGAAGTCATGCCCCTTATTCCGATGAACATGTCATGAACTTTATAACAAGCTTTACTATTAAGCATGCGCACGCTCAGTTGATAAAGAAAATGTCCTACAACAACAATAACAAATCGCGGTCAAAAGCCAACACTTACAGTTTAAACCAGAAAAATCCCCAGACAGGTAGTGTCACCATAAATAAGAGTTGTGTTTATTTTTCTATTTTAATGTTTTATGTTCGGTTGAACGAAGAAAATTTGAACATCGATTAATTAAACGAAGGTATACAGGTCGCATATTATTTGTATACATGTACACCTGTATAGCATAGCTATTGTTGACGACGTGGGTTGGAATATCTTTGTGAACAGTGCTCAGCACGAGTAAGGCACACAGGTAAATAATTAAGTGAAAGTTATTTTGAGGCGACCAGCTTAATCGTTGGATTTTAAAAAGAATTTTTCGATTTCCGGAGGTCAAGGTGCTGAATTTTCATTAGGCAGCATCAACAGAAAAATACCTGATTTCTATCTATTGTGTACTCGATTACATCACATTTTATATCCATGCAACTGTTATTTCTATTCTAATCTAGGCATTTACTTGACATTTGTAGCTGATTTTGGT
>JAUMGZ010205437.1:0-10465 GCA_032359645.1 Pododesmus macrochisma | reverse complement strand
AAACATGTTAACACATTTAACTAAACTGTTAAACAATAAACATGTTAACACATTTAACTAAACTGTTAAACAATAAACATGTTAACACATTTAACTAAACTGTTAAACAATAAATATGTTAACACATTTAACTAAAATGTTAAACAATAAACATGTTATAAGAGAAATGAGGTTGATTTACACATTTACTTTTCTATTATCCAAGCAGCCCACCTAACCAACAGCTACAGCCGCACATGGAAACAGCATTTTGTCTTATGTTATTTCATGAAATTCGTGTAATGAATTATAAGAAGACAGGTATTAGATTATTGAAAAAGAAGATATTTCGAAAATAATCCATGTTACTTGTGCTGAATTGCTTGATGCGGCTATTGCTTGGTGCGGCTATTGATTGATGCGGCTATTGCTTGTTTGTTTATATCTCTCGTTTTGTTGATTCCACTCATTCAGTTTTTTTCGTATAGGATCAAAAGAAACATAGTAATATTTAAAGCTGTATCAAAACTATATATCTAAATAAAACGATAAAGGAAGTCATCCAACACAAGGCAGTTTATGTTCGAACGTGTGTTTAAACCGTTCCATTTTGCACCGCAGCGAATGGTGTCACCCAGACACTTTTTTATTGTCACTAATTTTATTAATAAAATTATATTTTCAGTTTGATTTTGTCAATAAAACAGATCTTTTTATAAGAAACAGAGGAGGACAAAATTAAAGACATTCAGGTCTGTATGTACAATTAAGGTAGATCAAATTACTTTTTGAAGATGTTACTATATTTGATGCATTGACTCACTTAATACGTTATTCAATTATTTTACCAAAACATCTCAGAGTTACACCACTCAACTTCTAATTGAATACATATTGAAGATGCAAACGAGATACATAATGTCAAATATATGTATATATGTGCGCGTGCGTGTGTGTGTGTGTGTGTGTGTGTGTGAACGTCGTTAAAAGTTCTCCTTTTGTAATAAGAGTGATACGGCCATTTTAACACATTTACAAAGGAACAAATTCAAATTCAGTTACCAGGCCGGGGATCGAAGTCACAAAGCCTTCGGCCGACGTCGCCTATATATATGTACAATGTATTTAGTTTCTAATAGTGTTTCAAAAAATTGAAATTAAAATATACGAAAAACACAATGAAAATAATTCTATATTAATTCAGATAACATTTAAATAGTCTTAAAGCAGTTTGTTTTTCTATCATTATATTAACATATTAATCAGAATCATTTCACTTTTGTAAAAAAAAAACTGTGAAATTAATTCAACTTACGTGATAAAGCAGGCGTAATACATAGTATTTCTGAAGTGTTTTTTTCGTTGTCAATCTTTAAACAGGGTTGTCCACAAATTGTAATGGTAGTTTCCCCGTCAAATCCGCAACCCTGGATAATCACATATTGGCCACCAGCAGTGCTACCTAGTTTTGTTTAGCGAGTTTGAAATATCAACTATTTGTTTAGTTATCGATAACAATGGTAAATAGTGAACATCATTCTATATTGTAATCTTTTTGGTAACATATTTTGTTCAGTTAATCCATATTATGATAAATTCAAAAATGAACTATAGGCACATTGGACCTTAACGTTCATCTGAATACATTAATAGTTATAGAATATAATACAAGATGCTCGTGGAATTCGACCTCGTATCTACAGTAGATTATAAATATGTGTACATATACACTCTTTTATTAATAGATATGCACACAGAATGTCAAAATAATATGCTTTGTTTTATGCAACAAACATGTGTTAAGTGTTTCATTAAAGCGACTGGCCATTCCTTAAAAAAGATATAGGATCATCAGCATTAAGGATATACACAAACTAACAACAGTTGTTTCAAAGTAAACACCAGAATGAACATTGCAAACTGAGATGGATATTTAAAATGTCGCAAAAAACAGAAAATCAAAATGAGTGAGTGAGAGGACTTAACTCATGACCAAAGTCAAGCTACAAATCAATCGTCATCAACGGACTCGAAGTGGAAATATATTAAGAATAAATAAGACCTAGATAAATCACAGGTAGGAAACCGAAAGGGGGATAAGAAATACCGTTGTTAGAAAAACTACACACATTCATTCGTCTATTATTGGTTTGTCAGTGTCCTTCGTTCCATTGATTCTACTCATCCTGTTTTGACAAAATGTCGTAAAGATCTCAACTGATTAGAAGTCATGGCAGCCATTTTGCTTCTCGTTCGACAAAGCCGGACTCTATTCCGAATAAACAAATCTAATACGCCACACTAAGTGTTGCGATAATTGACAAGAGGTCATACAGGTTACAACCGGACAACAATCATCAAAATTCGTAACAATATGAATAGCGGTTCTTTGCCGAAAGAGGGAAAAGGTCGTGTCCAATCCAATCCAAAGTTCGGGCAGTCGAATTCATTGACGTTTTGCAGCGCTGGGCACAGATATGAAAGAGGATTACACGTGATAGAGTTCGACGAACACAATTCTGATAGAGGATCATGTGAGAAACATGCACATAAGATTTGTCAAAAGAATTTGAACATGTTAAAAGTCAACGACCGACGGAATAACGGAAATACCTCTGATATATTTTCATATCTCTTTAACATGATATTATTTTAAAACAACATGATAGTTATTTGAAACACCTATATGTCAAAGATTTGAAGGAAGAAAGAAGCAAAAAAAAGTTCAATAATATTTTCATTTTTAATGCTTATTCGGAAATTTTGTGAGTTTTGTCTATATGTCAAATGTGTGTTATAACTAAGACTTTGTCTAAAACTATGAAGTATTTAAACGATTCAAATATATCTTACATTTCAAATACAATGTACACAAATGTCTGCATTGTAATAATAATACTTATGTATGTGATACACGGCTTGCCATATAATAATAAACATTGATTTTGACATTTGTCGAGCGACTTTTGTTTAAAACTACACATTTTAGTAAATTAATATTAATATACGTTATAGTCTTTGCCTAACAATGCCGTACTTATATAATTTTGATTAGAGCAATGCCATGATCGAACATCACAAACAACAGTAGACCAAAACAAAACTTGAAACGGAAAACATAAAACATTACTTATTGTTATTACCTCCAGAAGCGAAACAAGGTATCCGCGAAAGATGCACATATCCTGTTGCACGCGTGTCTATAGTCATCATGCTCTGGCCTCGAAATGTGTTTTTGTATTACAATTTGGTGTTTTGGGGCGTTTTTTTTTGGTGGTTTTCAGTCCTCTTGATTCAGATGACACCCTCTCTTTATCCATTCAATATACCAGGTTAAACAAAACGTAAACTGACAAACTAAATTGCACCGTCGACTTACGTCACATACAAGTTCTTATATATTTTTTAACTAGGTTTTAGTATTTACAATAAAGCTTACCTCGGTTTGGAGCGATTGATAAAACTGTCATTTTGTTTGTAAACATGATACTATTGGACAACCCCTTGCCTTTCACTGTTACATGAACAGAACGATTACCAACTTGCTCGTTTCCAACAACACACTGTATCTCTGTATTGGTTGAGTTGATTATGCTGCATTGGTTGTTTCCTACTTTTACAACATTTTCAGATGTGATTGAAGAAAAGTTTGATCCATTTATCAGAATGATATCTCCAGAGTTCCCGGATGTAGGTGCTATGGAATAAATGTGAGGCATATCCACATCTGTATATTTGTACGAGACTCGCACAGCAATTATATTAATAGACGTTTGATGTGTTTCTACACTTAAATTAACGTTCTTCGCTTCCGCATTCCCAGGCATTGTGCAAACAATTTGAGAACAATTGAAATGTTCAATAACACATTCACGAGGCGTATATGTTTTCCTGACCCTTAAATTCGTGCCACTAAAACCGTTTCCGTGTATTGTGACGACTGTTCCTCCGTATAAACTTCCTTGCTTTGGAATAATAGATGTAATAAGAGCACGACTGTAAACTGATATTGGAGTTTTCGCCAGAGCTCTTCCAGTGACACTGTTCTTTACAATTAAGTTATGGGAACCTGCCGAGACATGCCCTATCACGCACTGGATTATACTATCATTCACGTAAATTACGTCACAACGTTGTTCTTCGAGTATGACAATGTAAGATGTTGTGTTATTTCCATAATTTTCTCCTGTAATAGTAAGTTTCGTTAGTGAACCATTTATAGTAGTCGGGGATACTGAGAAAACCAACGGTGTTACAACTGAACTGAACTCAAAATGACAGTTTGTTTTACAGACTGCCGGTAACTGATTTCCACGGGCTCTTACCTTAACAGAAATTACTTCTGAAGTATTACTAAAATGTGAAGGAGTAGAACATATTATTTCCGTGTAAAATAAGGCAGTAATAGTACACTCGCCACTTCCTATATAAACGGACACTGTACTGCTTGAGATGTTTCCTTCAAAGCCCGAACCAACTATTGTTAACGTTGTATGTCCTCCATTCGACCCACGTCTCGGTGATATACTGGACACTAGGGGTAATAGAACCAATGATTTGTCCTTGGTATCAGCAATGTTTATAAGAGCATTGCCAACATTTGCTACACGTAATTTTAGTGGCAACATACCGCCAATTGGAGGTTCAGATGATGGATCTATTTCACAACATGTTTTATTTTGCGTACTACTATGAACAAAGCAATCATGTCCACCGAACTCCATTTTATTTTCATAAGTCAACGTTGAAAGTCGTTCACCTGTCACACAGAATGAATCACCCGTAGTTCCATTTAATGTGTCTATTGCATTTACAACTGGTGTTTCACAAATCGAGAACTCAAAGCTGATCGTTGGCGGATATGTAGTATTAGACATAGCTTGGTTCAATGAAATATCTGCACAAGATGATAGCCCGGAACTTACATGCGGGGTATAGCCTTAAAAGAGAAACAACGAAAATATTAACAAATTGTTTCAAACAAGTTTCGCTATATTAATATTTAAAAAAGTAATTGAACACGCACGCACGCACGCACGCGCGCACGCACACACGCACGCACGAACGCACGCACGCACGCACGCTTACTCGAACTAAATTGCTTGTAACGCTAGGTGTAACTGGTCGTGTAATGTGCTATGTTCTACAATCATGCAAAGCTATATGAATAACGCAGATTTCACTAATACCAGCAATGGAGTATGATGCAATATACAAAAACCTGAAAAAAGCTATTGATTTATTCATATCTGCATGCCCGATGATAAGATGTGAGAGTATAAAAAAGTGGTGACAATTTGTATTTTAAAGCTATCACTGCCTTATTCGTAATTTCATGATCAAATTTTGTACCAAAACATCAATTATTCAGGAAAACTATAGTTTTGTATTGAGTATCTATTCTCTATTACCTGATGTTCTATAAATGGCTTCATGATCATTGATTTTGACGGAGATTTCTCCAATGAAGGACGTAACGTTTTCCACCTCAACAACGCCACGGAAGTATGTAGTTGAACTGTCAATATATCCACTCCAGTAGTAGTATGTTCCAGGTACCATAAAGGCATGCCGAAAAAAACCTTTTCATCAAAAGAGCTTAGTACAGTGAAATCAAAATAAGATTTGACATGCGTTTCGTTTATGAATTTAAAACATGTTTCAAAAGTAATTCAAGTGAACACTTCATTCAGATGAAAACGTTGTAACATACATATTACTGAACCTTTGGTTTTTTTAAGGTTATAATTATTTAATTTACCAAATCTTACCAATATTAGCCCCTTTATAGTGCCCTTACAGGCACATCCTCATCATTTTAACAAAATCTGAATCCTTCCCCCGTGAATGCTTTCAAGAAAGTATGTGTGCAGTTAAACTTACAACCTAAACACATAACTTATTTGACTTCATAGCTACTGGTCACATATTTAACATATTTGGTTCTCCGTTCCACACTTACCTGTGCTCGACACCTTATCGCGATAGCAATAACATGGAGAGCTATGCTGCCGGGAACTTGTGTTCCTGTTAGGGTCACCCAAGTCAGAAAGGTTGAAAGGTAGAGACCAGACAAAGATCGGCACGTCCTTCGGAGGGGACGCTAAGCTGGCGGTCCCGTGTACAGGAATTGTTAACCCCCTGGCACGATAAAGACCCCCATGTAAAGTTCGATAAGAGTAGGCGGAGACGCCGTTGGATGGGATCACCCTTCTTTCTGAACTATCTCTATTCCTTTCATTTTCCGTTTCTGTCGCCGCTTCTCTTCCTGTCCTATATTTTGGTTGTTCTCCTTTGGTCTTTTATCGCGATAACGGATAAATATTCTGTAAGTGACGTTAAACCCTAATTAAACAAACAAACAAATCTCCGTTCAACAAGGCTACACTATATGCAAGCATTTATCTAAACGCCTTTTAGTTTATAGAAGAATTTTAAAATGTTGCCAAATTTTCAACATTTTGGCACATAAGTCGTGCTTCATAGTTACCGAGCCTTAATATTTGAACAAGTCTTAATAACCTTCTAAAGTTTGATTGAAGTTGGCTAAGTGTTTTTTTTGAAATATCGACAATTTACTATTGTGTATAGATGTTTCTTTTATTCATCGACCTGACACAGTTTTCAAATGATTGTGATCGTTTTACCGAAACTAGAATAATATAGCGCTTTCATGAGGTTTCTGAAAAAGGACACTTTTACAGCATTCAAAAGTACAGTTGGGTAAAGAAGCCTTCTATGTTATCTCTTACCAAAATATTACTGCCTCATTTTTACCGGACAAGACATAACAGTATAAATACCACATGAATATCACTGGTGAGATATTACAGGAAACAGCAAACTCTGAATGATTTAAATTTACCTGATTTGGTTCCACGTACACCGCTTGTGAATCCACCTGATTTAAGTTTTGTATCCACAGCACTAACAGTTTCTTCTATTTTTGGAGTCATGTTGTCGACCCAAGAAGGATAATACCAGTTCCACTGCACAACATCTCCTAATTTTATCCTAAGATACGATGGATTCCAAGCATAACCTTTTCCAAAAGCTGTGTTGAAATTAACAAGTGCATGTCTGAATATATGAAACGTATCTATAATATGGCTTCACAGTACCGTGGTTCATTTAATTGTTTATATCTATTTATTCTCATTAAAGCAGTAAGTAATAAGTTAACATTTTATATGCAAATTATTGTACTTAACATACATGCATACATCAATCATCAATCAACTCAACAACGTATCCATCCAGCCATACACTACAATTCATCTTCAGGTCATGCTCGCCTAAGTTGATATATTCGCATCTATCTTGTTTATTTTAAAAATACATATTAGAAAACTGAAACGTACCACTAATCAAAATAATATCTAAGAGGGGCGAACAAATCATCTGTTTGAGACCTCTAACACTATTCCTGTTCAACTTACATCCTAACCTTCATCAAAGAACTCTCAGAAGAAAATGAGTTTGGAAAAGACATGCTAATACAAAAAATGCAACCTGAATCATGCCTACGATAAATGTGATATTTATAAGAGGAAGGAACCAAAACTCTGTGTGAATTACCCCGTCGCGAACCCCAGATCTTGCTCGAAGCTGCTGTCATTAATGGACGCAAGAGAAGAATTAATTTTGAATAGACAAGACTTCAGTAAGTATTTATATCTCTATATTAATAGTGACTGATAACAAGAATAGTTTTGTCTCCATAATAATTTTTTTGTAAGAGCAACAAGAAGTCTTAATTGAACAAGCAAATAAACAATTCGCAGTCTTGTGGTATATCAATTCTTGCGCTCTAAAACCTTGTGCTGTCTTGTGTAGTCAGATTAACACGAATACGAATATGAATGTTGAATTGACCAATCAAAGGGCTCGTTACAGGCATACAGGCAAATATGTAGCTTTGCATATTCATGTTTAACTTGACCATATGAAGACAGTTATATACTAACTTGAATGGGTACCCTGGTTATCAACTTCATAAACTTGTGATTGATCAGAAATTGTACACTCAATTTGATTTGCCGACGTTGCGTTGTTGTCAAGGTCACATTTGGTACGTCCCACTGTGACATCAGTTTTATTGTTAAATCCAGCCCCTGTCACGGTCAGTCTTGTTCCTCCCAATAGTGAGCCTTTAAGTGGAGTAACACTAGTCACCATTAATGTATATGCTATTGATGGTATGTTGCCTTCACTGAAAAGAAGCAAAGTTACATCATACAAGCACTGTAACATTCCTTTTCAACAAGTTGGTGAAGTTTTTATCTTGTGCATGGCCGTAACTAGGGTATTGTTTCTATGAGGGAAAAAGTCTAATCGGCGAAGCGAAACATATTTGGTTGAGGGGTCTGGAGGCCGCATAAGGCTCCCGGAAGCTCTGGCCTAAATTGTGCTTAATCTTCGATTCCAGCCATTTCCTGACGTACTTTTCCTCGTTTATAGTAAAGTTTTTTTTTATGATTAATTTTCTCTTTTTCTACTGAATCAGGCAAAAGGATGTATTTCGGAATCAATATAAACTAGAACTACATAAAACTGATTCACAATAAGTCTTATTTTTATCTTTTATGTAAAGAAAGGATACGGAGTATGCGTTAATGAGACATCATAATAAAATACAACACGGAAAAATGTGGTTATAGATCTAGGAGTCACCGCTGTGTGGCCTTCAATAATCAGCAAAAGACAATTCCACATAATTAGTACTAAGAGTAAACACATTCTTTTATTTTATTTTTTTGGATCAAATTCGGCATGAGGCATTGGCCTCATTTGCCTATATGTACATGTAGTTACGGCACTGTTATGTACGCGCACACTGATTATATTGAACCTAAATCAGTAGAGTACAATTATGCCATAGTTTTGATTTACATATTCAATGTGTTAACCTTTGTTATATAACAATCCAATACTCAAGTATCTTACTTATACTTTAATTTATCAAAACACATTGTTTCATTTACAAAGAATGTAATTTGTTGTTTTTTGTTATTACATAAATGCGACAACCTAAATTTATGATGATCAGTAGTTAAGAAACCGCATCTAAAGTTTTGAAGTTCGAATAAAATTGTCTATAAAAGATGCATGCATCTGATATAATCAATTCAATGCACATTAATGATACGTTCGGAATGGTATGCGACACAGGTCAAATATGGTTATGATGTGGACAAATACATTTTACAAGGAAAGGTCAGTAACTCTGGCCAAAAAAATATATAGAAATTTCGCCATTTGTGTAGGCAAACTTTCGCTATGCCATTATGTATATATATATACTTATGTTTTAAACGTATGTCAAACATGTTCTTGGGAAGCTTCGGAAGATGGCATTGTACAAAAAGACCGATGTCAACAACTTTAGTCATAGTGCCATTAGTTTGGTATGTGACATGCTGCCATGATGCAATAGTATACATGTATCAACTTTCGTCGGTCAAATACTCATAAAGAGCCAAAGACAATACACAAATACGAGAAAAATAGCCATAGCTCTAGCAATAACGTCCCAGTGACGTCTCTTTGATACGCAACACTCCGTCATAATGATTATGCATGTAGCGGTTTAAAATTATTTGACCCAAATAAGACAAAACTCATAGGCGGATGGACAAACCCATTCAATAAAACGAGCATAGAATCAATAGAATACATGTTACAGTGGATATTTACCTGTTAACTGCTGCACCGCGAGTCCCAGCTATCAACAACACTAGTTGTTCACCCGGTGGAAGAGCGGGTGTATAGGCCATAACGTAAGTATCAGAATAGTTGTGTATGTGTATTTCTTTTCCTCCTATACGTAACATCCCATTGCTACCAAACCCAGATCCTTCTATGACTAGTTCTTTCCCTCCTGAAATACAAAATAATATAATTATTTTAATATTTGTTGAGATTGTTTTCATTGAGATTCATGTAAATTAATAAATGATTTGATGATAAATTATAAAAATAATACTGTTCTAAATGTCACTGATAAACGATTGTCTTTGAGAATAAAGTTCTAATACAATTCATCTGAAACGCGCACTTCCATTGGATATGAGCTGTGCATGTATTTGCAATAAACATAGAGTATTTTGTTGTCTAAATGCGGTGCTGACAAATTGATTATTCGTTCAATTTAAATTGCCTGTTTGATTGGGGTCAAACTTGATGTGTTCGACACCGAGCGTAAACCTACAAAAAACAATAAACTTATGTTGTGTCATATTTTTATTATTAAGAATAACTACGAAATTTACGTTAATAAAACTACGTGCTGGAAGAGAGATATGTGACAAATGAATAATTTGTATTTCATTGTCGGTTTTTGTCATAAGACGATATTCTAGGCCGTAAGTCCATGGACATTGGCAAACAATAAGAAAACTTTGGACGCTCACAGAAAAATGAACCAAATATACATTTACTAACTAAAAATGGAAACATCACGAACTTCTATTAAAAAACTAGAAGC
>JAUMGZ010205427.1:0-12277 GCA_032359645.1 Pododesmus macrochisma | reverse complement strand
TAATAACGAATCAATATAATATAGTTACGACCCCGATAAACAAAGACTGGGAAACATAAGAGAGAGAGAGAGAGAGAGAGAGAGAGAGAGAGAGAGAGAGTGTTCTTTAAAACCTCAAGAAGAAAAAGGATCAACAGAATAGAGCACTCAAAGTTGGAAGACTTTCTGACTGCAACCCAAAGTTTAGGAAATGTTTCAGGATGTTTCATGTCATCTGCGGTCTTCATGAGAAATAGACCTTGCATTGAGAACACGCTCTTGGATATGTAACTAGCTGTGAACAGTTAACAGCCACCATTAGCTAGCGTGGTGGTTATATTGCTGGGGAAGTCTACCCTGGTAAAACTAGAGTTCATGCCCATGAATTAATAGTGGTCCAGTTATTGAAATTATTTATGCTTATATGCTTTTAGCTCATTAATGTTTTACACCTATATACTGAGTTTACCAATTTAAACTATATTTAGGAATCGTTGGCGGAAAAAACTTGTTTCAGAATTCCATGTCACCGTCCTTTAAAGTGACATACACGCTCCGGTACTAATTATCGAGATGAAAGCAAATACTTTAATAAAACGAATTATTTATAGTGGTACTATAATTAGAAGATCTGTCATAAAATGAATATTTTTGATAAGTTAGATACCAGGTTTCAAGCCAGCGAATCATTAAAGATTTCATTCACGAAGACCCGCCTCCTGATCGACAATTATCTCTCATTAGTATGCAGATGAAGTTAGAGTGGACATCGATATAGATTTACAATAGCGTAAATATCAGTTACATGACCTGTAATTTTCGTGCAAATTAAGCACACGTCTATATAGCCATGCCACCATTAACTTTTTCCAAGCACAGGTAAAAACGTATCCTGATACACCTATATCACTGAATGAACTGCCCGATAACATAAACAAAAAACAAAAACACTGTCTAAAAACCTGTCCCGGGCAATGCCCTCGTGAAGACGATATTGGGATGTTGTACAAAATCAAGGTCTGTCAGTCATTTATAATTCGCCCCGAATTATAAATTTTGGTTATTTTTGAAATTGTGTAATTTTGTGAAGATACATGAGCTTCAGGTTTTATTAAAGAAAAGAAGCTAACTTTTCATGCTTAATAAAAATAACTATTTTTAAAATGAATTAAAAATCAAGCACAAGTTACTATTCGTTAGTGTGTATGTCACTTTAAAACTTACCTATGTGTTAATATTTTGTTTATGGCATTTTAATTATCGCTCTAGTTACAATTTACCGCTGTAATGATATGTCTTTCTTTTAATCTTGTATATATTTTTGAATATTACATAATAACATATTTACGGTCACTTTTATATTAATTGTTCACTCATGCTTGAATCGTTTATCTCTATATAAAATTGGAAAGCTTGCATATGATTTTAACACACTGCAGATAGTAGGGACATGTTTATTGTGATTATACAAATATGAAGACAATTACTAATTGGCAAACTTATGAATATTTACAGAACTACAATGCATAGACAATATCTATGTGAATTATGATGAATGTATGTTCCAGAATGACGAGATTAAAATAAAGATATTTGTACTTCCTGGTACAATGTACATGTTTTGTCCGCCAATGGATAGTACTTATGTATCTCTAGAAAAATTGAAGCTTGACATAGCTAGATAAACTTTTCTTAAATTATCTATGTTAAGTAAAGTTGTTATATAATTAAAAAGTATTCCAATGTTTATTTTTCACAGTAAACTACAAGCTTTCACTAGAATGAAACGATCAATAATATCGTGTATAGAGACACACAAGTCAAATGTCATTGTACTTTATTTTGCTTATATTTATCAGATAGCATAACTAAGTGTTGGGCCATTTAAAATTTAAAATAAAAGGTCAAAATAAATTATTGATGTGACCTAATGTAATCGGTAATGTTGCAACACTATATGTAAAACATATCAGTGTACACCATACAATTACCAACAAGGGCAAATATATATATATATTGGCAAAATGTCAAGAATGGTATACATATTCCTACGTCTTCTTGTTTTACGGTGTACATGAACATGACATTTTGAAATGGCGGGTGTACCACCTAAAGAACTGATCGGTTCGTACGAAGTGTACGAAATCCTTGGGAAAGGAGCATTTGGTACTGTATATAAAGTAAAACGACAACAAGATGACACAGAACAGGTAATTTAAACCCTAACATGTTTAAATAATGTTACATGATTATTTATAAACCCAGCAAGACAACCATTTAAAGGATATACAGAGTTTCGCGATGAAGCATTGGTTGCACATATACTGAGTGTACATTTATGCGCTATATTAACATTACATACTTGTCATTGATTACACAATTAATAAGTGAAATTTATTATGACCATGTATGTGTAAGAAATAGAAATGAACGTCATTATGTACAGTTTACGCATATATTTATATAACAAGTCAGTAACAATTACTTTGATTGAGTTTATATACAAAAGTTCTAAAGGCTTAACATATGTTGAAACGTGTATGTGTGTGGGAGAGTGGGGGTGGGTGCATGTGTGAAGCAAGTTAAGATTACACGATATGGATAATTTTAAAAGTTGTCAACACGTACAACAGGAGAAACAAACATTCATCTGCTACTAGCTGCTATTAAATATACCATTTATTATCATTAATGGTGAAGCATTGCATTTTGAAAACATCTGAAGTAAATAAATCAAAACATTAAAGTCAATGGACATGGGCAAATAAAAGGAAAATGGGACGCCCACAGAAAACAACAAAAACACAATTATAAAAGAAAATGGAAACAACATAAAAACAAGAAGGAGAACCAGTTGTCCTCGAAGGAGTAAAGTAAGTAAGCGTTTCCTGCTACACATGTGTCACTCGCCGCGATGTAACTGTGTCATTTCGGTATAGGACAACCGTTTTGATGTATGTCCCACCCATAATCTTTCACTGATATGATGGCGATATGATGAAGGGCATTTATAATTAGCCACAGTTTACAACTAAAAAATACAACGTTTAACATAAATAAACAATTTCATATGTAAGCTTCTAACACAAGTCTCCATAGACTTGAGAAAATTCTGCAAAATTGTTTGTTTGTGTTGAAACTTGGTTTTGGTTATTTCATCAAGTACAAAACACTAAACATTCTAAACTATGTATCAAGGCACAGGCTGTCAAATAAAGATTATTAACAGGCGTTTTAAAGTACTAATACATCGAGCAAATTCAGACACAAACACATACCAGTTATGCGATTTAAAAGGAGGAAGCAGGCACTAATTGGAAATTTGTGAACTATCAAAGTGGGATGCATCCTTGCTGCTGAATGAAAGAAAACCTTTTCGTTAAGAATATTCAAAACGTCAATAAGACGTAGTCTTTCGTAAGCTAATCACTAGTATTGTCGATTTCAAGAAATATTTATTAGCATGCCCCATATGTTAACGGAGATTAACGGTGTTCTCTATTTAAAGCTCATGTGAATTGAATGAAATGTACATACTTAGTAGAATCAAACGTTTGTTATTTAGCAACATCTGAATTATCTGTGAAATGAAATCACAGGACTGGACTAATGTATTCTCATATGTTTGTAATTGAATTAAATTACAACTGTGTGCCCATAGAGCACAATCTGAAAGTGTAGACGTTATACATGTAAGGGCTCTACGCTTGATCGTGAAAAATAATGCATTTGAGATTTTGTATACAACCCAGTTGATGACACATGTGAAGCAGGAAATGTACACTCTTCGCGGGCAAATGGTTTTGTTTCTAGGTTGATTTTTGAAAGAATTTATTTTTTAGAATACTTATTTGTATATGTCCTCCCCTTTCTTTGTGTGTGTCTGTGCCCATGGTTATATTTTTTGGTATAGTTTTTTGGTTTTCGTCCTTTCATGCTAATGCTATGATTACATATTTATATTTATTTCGAAATGAAGCTGTGAAGACTTTTAGTAATTTGAAAATATTATGCATCTTATATGTCAAGGCTTAGCATTTTCATTTGATTAATCAATGAAACAAAATAGCTGTTTGTCTCTTGTTGCAGAATACGTACGCGTTAAAGCGAGTACAGTTGTCATCCAAACACCAAGACAGAGATATGAAATATCTTCAGAGAGAAGAATCAATTTTAAAGTCCTTAAACCACCACCATGTAGTGAAGTACTTAGAATCATTCGCACTGGGCAATACATTTATCATCGTTATGGAGTACTGTTCGTGCGGAACTTTGTATGAACACATCCGAGGACAGGAAAGTCAAATGGCAGAGGACATATTCATATGTCAACTTAAACAGATAGCAGATGGCTTAAAGGTAAAACACGCACGCATACACACACACACACACACACACACACACACACGGTTTTAACTGCAACATCTAATGAGATCTTTGTCATTATTGTCCTTTAGTAACCAACCCTATATCATTCAGGGGCATTTCCCATTCATTGGGATTACCAGAAGATTCAAAGTTACATTTTGTTTGTATTCATTACTTCATGATACGCGTTATCATTCATCTCTATATGTATTGCTAAATGTTAATGACTGGTCTCAATGGAAACCTGTCTTCCAATTATGATGCCAAATACAAGATTTTCCTACATCCAATTTTTGTTTAGCTAGGTTTTTGTCAATTATAACACATTATATAGATATTAAGAAATATAGTGTTGGTGAAATGTAATATAATTGAGATCAATTCAGTAAAGGGTGACATCTGAATCAGAGGAAATGCCGACTAAGGAAAACATCAATTAACATCAAAAGGCAATAAAATATACAGAAAAGCACATTAAAAAAATATTCGAGGCAAGCCACCACAACGGGACAACTTTGAAAGCTCATCTAGCGATTTGAATTGTGCGGTGAAACCAGTTAGCGGGATCCAAACCTTCTTTAAAATATAACGCTATACTAAATATAAATATATAAGTCTCATCGTGTCTCCATTCGTCTTATTTTATCGCTTACTAGTAATAACAATAAAAAGATCAGCTATTAGCGTCCAGTATGCTAATGTTTAATTATAACTATGGACGATGTCCTGAATCAAAGCAATGCATTACAGAATCTCATGTGATATATATTATACAGTATCAAAAACAAAACTAAAACAACTTTTGATATTTCAGTACCTCCACAACAAACATGTTCTCCACCGGGATGTTAAAACAAAAAATATACTCATTGCAGAAGGTAATGTCCTGAAAATCAGCGACTTTGGAATATCAAGGTACAGTTTTTAACTATTTATTTAAAGAGCAACTTTAAGGTTGCCATATGAAACATTCCCTAGTGCTAAATTAAACATGTTTTTTCGTGCGTGATTTATTTGTCTTCTCATTTGTTTTAAAACATGTAAAAGGTAGCTACCGTCATTTAAACTTTAATATAACTTTTTAATTCTAATTTCTATTTTGTTAATTAATACATTGTTTAATGTTTATTTAATTGTAAAGTGTTAGATATAAAAGTATTCTCTAGTGCTGAAAATAATTACAAAAATGCAATTTGAAGCATGCCTCCATTAAGTATGATATTTATAAGAGGAAAGAGCCAATACTCTGTCTGAGACATCCCATATCGAGCGTCAGATCTTGCTACGAAGCAGACGTCATTAATGGCGCTAAAGAGCAAAAGAAAATAAGAATAGACAAGACTAAGGTAAATCAAAGCTACAAAGTCAAAGGGGAAGGGGAACTATTACGATGGTTATGGTGTACAAAAACGACAATCCAACAATTATATAAAATTTTCTTGCCAAAATTTTAAATACGCGCGTAGTCAATTCACATATGAGTTTTAAACTCACATACATACCTTTGTAAATGTCCTATCTTTATTAACTAAAGGTTCTAAAGGATAGATACCAACATTTTGAGCTCTAAAACCATTTCTTTTTCATGTTGTTTTTTTGTATTTGGTTGTTGTTAAGAATAATTAATTTAAATAAGCTTATATAACTCTAGTAACTGCACATTGGTTTTTCTCTTGTACCATTTTCTAATTTGGAAATTGTGTCCTATTTCTATGTTGCAAAATTATAAACACTTAAGCTAACTTTCTTTTTGTAATAATAGTATTTGACAAGGCAATCGTAAAATATGGAACCAACTTAGATGCATGCAAAGTATAATTTTTCGTCAATACTGTATTCTGAAAAGCTAATGACAATTATTATAATTATTATGATGGCAGATTGCAAGACCTTCCAGGCGAATACTCGAAACTTATGGGTACTTTTCGATACATGAGTCCAGAAATTTTACGTCAAGAGGAATACGATTCGAAAGTGAGTAAACAAATTATATCTATAAGTGTTGACCAATTGGTAACATCGAAGAATAAGTTGAAATATTCTACAAACAAACAATACGGTTTATTATAATGCAACAAAAATGTCATTGACAATTTTAACAGGGAAATTGATTTTGTCGTAATGTCGTGGTGCTGAACTATTGTGTTGTCGTTATTTTGTTCTGTATTTTGTCACGCTGTCGTAATGTCGCTGTTTGTTCTGTTGATCCTATTTCTTCATTTTTGATATTACAACGATACGACAATGGGTCGAATCAGCCACCATACGGCGATGAGACTTTTGATGAATAAATTGAGAAACAAACAAGACGAGTGGACTTATCAGTACGAGACATTGACAAACCAACAATAACCGCAGCAAACAATTCAGCAACAGAACTAAAGATATTGACAAACCAACAATAACCGCAGCAAACAATTCAGAACAGCATAAAAAAGGAAATAAAGAAAATTAATAATACTCGAGTTTAGTTATCCATGCGGACCTACTTTGGACGGTCATCCAGCACGAGACCGAGTTTGGTAACCATTATTGACAAGGAAGACAGAAAAGTGAATACAGACACAAACGTGTCTCAAACACTAAGGTATGGAAATTAAGGTAAGGAGACTACAACATTCCCAACGATAACAGTGTCGGGGGATTGTTTGTTTGATTAGGGCTTACCATCACTTTTAGAGAATTTAAAAGGTAGAGAGGTGGCGACAAGAAAAGGAAAGCGTCGGAGGAACAACAACATTACTAGTAAGTATGATGCATTCTAAAAAAGAAAATGTTATTTTCGCCCCAGCAGCGTTTGGTGTGTTATTGTTTCGATCCTTGATTATGATCTATTCTTTTTCTGTCACATTTAAAGACGGATATTTGGAGTCTTGCCTGTACAGCTTATGAGATGGCTGTTATGAAACACGCCTTTTCTTCAGAGTCACTCAAGAAAGTGCAGAGCGACATTACAAATAATAAGGTATTATCACATAACGTGAGACTAGCAGTACACCAGTCCTGTTTGAAATCATTTCATTATTTATATGAGTGTTTGAGTAGAACTCAATCACTGATGCTTTTAAAGAGTTTGAGTAAGAATATTAAAAATATGAAAAAATCGATGAATGAAACATCTTAAATATATGTAATCTATTTTCCGTAGTAATCTTTAAATATACGTCTACACCGATACCGTTTTAGTGTTATATTGGCATTTGAATTGTATTTTTTATTTTTTTACTTCATTACTCCACTGTTCTTAACACGAACCGGGATTTTTCGTAGTTTTTCTTGTGACTTATGATTTTGACCCTATTTCTCCTATGCTTTTTAAACAGCCACCTCGGATAAGAAAACTAGTTAATTGTGCCTCAACCGTCATACCTTAGACCTCTATATTTTATTTTTTACGTAATGTTTTAATTACAATTTGCTTTTATAACACACATAAACGATAAATCGGTGAGATACACGCATTGGATGGAAGTGCCAAATGTTGCAATGCCATAGGAAAATGCCTTGACAATATGACGTCATAATTGTCGATCGTTATCTTATTTAATTACAGCGTTATAGATACGTTACGTCGAAGTAGTCTTCATATAGACGAATTGGGTTTTGTTGATAACATTGTTTGCATTTAGATTTCAATTATTATTTCCATTCTCTTATATATTAAACAGAGTCCCGATTTTACAGTGATTGATTACTGTAAGGAGATTATTGAACTCCTGAAGACAATGTTTCACAATGATTCAAAAGAACGACCCTCGGCAGAAGAAGTTGTAGATCGATTGTCAACTCACGAATGCACAAAGAGGTTATCGAACGGAAAATCTGATTCAAAGATTCAGAGTTTCGCTTCAACTGGAAGCAATTATTGCATGCATGGTGAAGGCAATGAACAGAATGGTACTTATGATGAATTTTTATTCTCTCATATAAATTTCTTAATTACATGATCAAATATATGAAAAATAAAGATCAACATAACAACGGATATTGACAAACAAACAATAGCTTCATCAGAGAGTCACAACCATAATGAACTAGCAAACTCAGGCGGGCCCTTTAGAATGACGTCATTATAAACTAAATGAGTAAGAGGGCTTCGTTCTTGACCCAGTAGTTAATACGAAAAACCAAGACGTTACTCAAAGGACATAAGCAATGGACAATTCACGGGAAAATGTGGGTCACACACATAACAAAAACAACTAAAACACAATTATTAACAAGAAAGAAGCATCACGAACTTTAACTAAAAAGACTAGAAGCGAAACCAGGCGTCCGCAAAGGAGTTACCAGTAACACATGTATCACTAAAACAAGAAATATAAACTGAACTTGGAGGCAAGTAGAACGTAATATCAGGGACAAGCATTTCAAACATCTACAAGGCATACGTTTAAATGAAACACCATCGACAGACGTCCAGGGGAAACGAATGAGAATATACAATACTTCTGAGAATCACAGACTGGAAAGCTCGATTTCTGACGTCATAATATTCAATTATGATGTATTCTACAAACTCGACAGGAAATAAAACGGATTACGAATATGGCATCCGAAATACAAAATTACAAATTAAAATAAATGAATACAATAACTATAAGAGACAAAAACTCAATTCTCTTCCACAGAGGATTTGCTTCTCGTCTCTTTTAGATACTGGAGTTATTAGTAGCCCGTTTCAGGTTGCAAATTTGTATTTGTTACACCATTGATTATTTCGCACTTTACATACAGGTTTGTATAGTGTGCGTTTCCCCAACATCAAATCTGTGACATAAACCAACGTTGGGATATTGATATCTATTTATCCATATTATACAATTGTAAGGCTTCATTGAACTTTCTATAAAAGCTTACAAACCTGATTAAGTTTGCAATTCTCCTACTTTTCTGATATAACTGGAAAACCAACAAACATATCTAAATGTAAACTTTGCATCTCTGTACGAAAATATTTTTTCGATGAAATGATGCGGTTATCATATTTTGCTTTTCATACTTGTAATCACAGCAGCAAAGAAGAATAAACAACCAAGAGGTAAATGTAGAGTAATGTTTTTTTTTTCATACAACAAAAAAAGAAACGCACAAAGTTCCCCCTGCAGTACATCTTAGCTGTAAGAAATAATGGAATATTTGGTCAGGTATTACATCTAAAACAATCTCCCTTCTCAACAATCTACCCTAAAATTAGCCTAGCGTGACGATGTCATTGTGTGACTTTGTGAGCTTCTTTAGTTCAAATCACGCGGCGTGATCAAACCAAGCCGGAGTTTTTCAAACAAATAATCTCAACGGATACTCTAAATTCAGCAACATTAGTTTTCCACGTTGGCATTTCGATTTCGCCATTGACTGAGATGCCACGCTTAACGCTAATTCATAGGGGTAGAGCAATTGCGATGTTGATGGATGGTCATAGCCAAACTGCTGTCGCACGTGTACAATTAACCGTCTCTGTTCACGTTTCCGTGCTACTGGGTTAATTTCCGATCGTCCCAGGAGCGGTCGTCCGCGTGTAACGACCGCACGACAAGACAGGGCGATTCGATTGCGCAACAGATTCAAGACTGCTGTAGAGTCTGCGTCGCATACCTTAGGTACTCATGGCACACCCATTAGTCTTCAAACTGCCAGGAACCGCTTGCGTGCCGAGAGAATCATTGCGCGCCGACCTTATGCCGGGCCACCTCTGACACCACGGAGGCGGCAAGTGCGTCTCGCCTGGATGCGCAGACATGGTCCAAATAGGTTTGGGATGCGTCGATGGAGGCGTGTGATGTTCATCGACGAATCTAGATTCTGTCTGTATCGCTCGGACGGAAGCAAAAGAGTATATCGCAGACGCGGTGAGCGTTTCGCTGACGCATGCGTGGTTGAACGCGATAGATTCGGTGGGGCTTCTGTAATGGTTTGGGGAGGCATCTTCCATGGAGTAAAATCCCCCTTAGTGGTCCTGGATCAAAACCTCAATGCCGTTCGATACAGAGACCATTTCCGCCAACCACATGTCCTTCCACTTCTCAGACGCCATAACCTAATATTCCAGCAAGACAATGCTCGACCGCATGTTGCCAGAGTCTGTCGTGATTTTCTCACGGCAAACAACGTTCAGCCCCTGGAATGGCCCCCATATAGCCCCGATATGTCTCCCATTGAGCATCTGTGGGATGAGCTGGACAGGCGTATTAGACAACGTCAAAAACCCCCCAATTAACCGCGCCCAGTTGATCGCAGCATTAACACAAGAATGGAACAACAGGCTGCATTTTTGTATTCCATTAAGGCGAATAAATGTTCACATGAATTCAATGCATAGGAGAATCCGTGCAGGGATTCGTGCAAAAGGTGCCCACACCAGGTACTGGAAGGTGTCATTTTGTTTTTCGCGGGTATCCCACTTTGAGTTACTACTGATGACACGAGTGACGTCACACAGACTTTTCTTCTACAGTATTGTAAAGAGTAGACTTGTCCCTTAATATTGATATAGCATTTTGTACAAATTTCCCAAAATATCATAGGCTATTGATTGCATAATTTATTTGTGCGTTTCTTTTTTTGTTCAGTACTATATTTAAATATTTCTGTATTTCGTTTTTAACTGCTGAGTGCCCTTCAAATATTAACAAATAGTGGTATTTGTTAGTACTACATATGTAGTACCTTATGATATAAAAAGTGAAAGAAGAAAATATGAAACACCAAGACTTAATTAATTCCAAGCAGTTTAGTCCATGTATATTGGCAATCAAACGAAAACAATGGACGCGCTCACATAACACAAATAAATGCTAAATTTAATCTTAAAAGGAAACACGAAATTGAAAAAAGACACATGTCAGCAAAGATTGAAAGTTTCTGTTAAACATGTGTCACATTCTTTACCAAGTACTGAAACGCAACACCAAACACATTAACATGTAGTTTTATCACCTAGTCTTTTTTCAAAATTGAACATGATTATAATAATCAAATATAACAAGCGGATATTTTGATAAATGGAAATTTCATATAAAAATACAGATATTTTAATTTTAAGATATCGTTACATCAGGTATAATCAATAAAGGTGTGATACTTATTGCAGTCAAACTTAACGTAACAAAATATTTTCAGATGCACGCAGAGATGCGCCTAAAAATCCTTCCATGTACAAAGATATTGTGCGCCATCTCAAGGCAGCGTCTACAGAAATACAAAAGTCAGTTGTTTTTTTTTACATATATTTTACACGCAAACATTTACTTAGAGATATCCACATTTCTACTGACTTTTCGTGAATGGAAAAGTAAAATTTTGTCATTCGAATCTTAAAGCATGTAATGATCCAATTAAAAGTGTTAATTGTTGCTTCTTTAATTGCTCTATTATAAATTATTATGCCTTTGGAAAGATGAATTTGTACCTTCTCCACTATTTATAGTTTGTTGATACATACTGAAGGTATATATTTATTGTAATTTCTTTATGTTGCGTCATACACCAACGGCATAGTTTTGTTGAATCAATAAAATTTGATTTAGTTTTCGTTCCTTCACATATTGTATAAGAAGATAACATACACCATTATAACTCATTTGTGCTAAAAGGATCTAAATAACGATTACAAAGAGGAAACCTATATATAAACATTTCTTTATCATCAGATGTTTAAGTGTACGAAATAAACGGATCTTAGTAACTATAACAAAGAGGAAACCTATATATGAACATTTCTTTATCATCAGATGTTTGGTATACGAAATAAACAGATCTTAGTAACTATAACAAACAGGAAACCTATATATAAACATTTCTTTATCATCAGATGTTTAAGTGTACGAAATAAACGGATCTTAGTTACTATAACAAAGAGGAAACCTATATATAAACATTTCTTTATCATCAGATGTTTAAGTGTACGAAATAAACGGATCTTAGTAAC
>JAUMGZ010205416.1:0-12278 GCA_032359645.1 Pododesmus macrochisma | reverse complement strand
CCTCATTTAAGCAGTTCTGTGCAATAACATCAAGTTGATAAGCAAGGTTTAGGAATTATACTGATGTCAAAAGTGAAAAATAGGGTGACTCGATTCTCCTAAATAGGGAGAGTTGGCAAGTATGTAGTATCTACATCCTTACTTATATTTATATGTACTGTATACCTGGAAATTTTCGCTCCTGAGTTATTTTTTCACCTTTTGGCAAGAGAAAGTATATTTCCTCTGTGTTAAATCACACTTAATTCATTTGTGTAGTTGGAAATTTTCATTTTCATTTTAAATCGCCCTCACTTTTAAGGATGGAAATGGCGAAAAAATTAAACGGGGCGAAAATTTCCTGGTGTACATAGTACAGTACTAGTGCATGCAGCTGAATACTGACTTAAGCTTACTGATCATGAGATTCAGTATAAGACATTTTGGATAACCTAACAACCTCTCAAAATTTAACATTTGTATTTAACGCAAAGTTATATAAGTGTATATACATATATTTTTATATCAGGAATCATATATACCATCTTTCTAAAGACAGTGTATATATAAACCATTTCCTTTCAACTCATGGAACGTAGCTATATAGTGTAGCGAAACATGGCTTGGGCTATGTGGGATCATACATGAACATAAATATATGTTGCTGTTTTTCAAATTTCTTCACACTTTTAAAAACTTGTGCATTTGTCTGTGATTTGATTTACATTTAATGAGCAGATATTTGCTATTAAGTACACTAATGCCATCATAGCTAAGTTTAAATAAGTATATAGACAATTGCAATTTTAAATTTATATATTTATATCTTTCAGGAGAAAGGAGGTTTGGGTGCCGGTTGTGTGGAAGAGCATTCAGACATGCAGATAATTTGAAAATTCATACAAGGACACACACAGATGAAAAACCAGTTAAATGTGATTTGTGCGAATTCAAATGTCGACAGAAGAGTTCTTTACGTTATCACTTGAAAAAAATTCATGGTATTTTACCACCTGCAAAAGCTCGAACCGACATGGCAGTCAAAAAAGCCCCATCGTCCACTGTGACTGCAGATAAATCGATGGTGGGAGATTCTGCTTCTGATCCAAATCAGAATCCTTGTTCACCTGTTCCTAGATCTCACAACCCTATGGACTTGTATGACTTCAAATCTGATGATGAATTAGATGACAATGCACTTTTGCCATTATTTCAAGACAAGTTGCCGACTCATAAGCCATTTTCCGGAGATCACTTATCATCGTTGCATAATATAGATAATACTAGTGTAAATAATGATGCGGAAAAAGATGCCACAGTGAATGATGTGGAGGATAATGAAAAAGTTCTTACGGAGCCTGTCAATCAGGAAGTGGAGGGGGAAAATGGAGAGATGGACAATGTTGAATTGGAGCAACCTCCAACTGCAAAGGGTAAAGGTAAAGTTGCAGCCAAAAAGAAAAAAGGAGGAAGGCCTAAGAAGAAAGGTGCTGCAAAGTTGAAAAAAGAAGAAGTTGCTTTGGAAGAACCAGCAGAAGAAACTATTGAAACCAAAGAAGAGAAAACTGTTGTAATTAAACTTGAAGAAGACGAAGAACCCAAGAAAAGAAATTCCCCTGAGAAGGGTAAAGGATCAACTACGTCTAAGCGTAGAAAGGGTAAAAAGGTAATGCCAAAACCAGAGAAAGTTGAAGTTATTGAAGAGAAAGAAAAAACTCCAACAAAAAAAGGTAAAAAGGGCAAGAAAACTCAACCAACGATTGCCAAAGAACCCGAAGAGGTCCCCGAGAAACCAGCTAAAAAACCTAAAAAAGGAACCAAAGGAAAAAGTGCAGCGAAAAAAGTTGAAGAAAAACCTGTTGAAGAAACTCCAAAAGTTAAAAAGTCCAAAGGGAGAAAAAAGAAACAACCAAAGGCTACAAAAGCAGTGAAAACAGTACCAGTGATAGAAAAGAAGGAAGATGATGATGATGGAGAGGCCACGGATGTACCAGACATGCAAGATGATGAGGATGACAAATTAGATACAGAACCGATTACTGGTGTGGCAAGTGACACAGAGGTGCAGCTACCTGTTACGTCATTCATTGACAAGAATGACGATGATGATACTAGGGAGGGAGGTGACAGGTTGCCCGTGACCGAGGATGTCCCTCTAAATGATGACATCAATGAAATAGAGCCAGAACCTGTAGCTGTAGAAGTCCAAGGCCAACCTGATGATGCAGAAAAACCTCATATTAGCACAGAAACATGTACAGAACAAGTGTCGGTAAAAATTGTACCAGAAATTGTTATTCCTGAAATAAAGAAGTTGAGCGATGAAGAGAGTGAGAGAATGAGTAGTGGATTAGACACTGATTTTGAGGAGGATTTAAAGCCCCCACCCGCTCCTCGACCTCCTCCTGTTGTAGATAGTGATGAGGGTGATATTGAGTCAGGTCCGGATGACATTGATACACCTGGTAGAGACTTTGAATCGACTCCACCTAAATCTGTGGCTAACAGTGAATACATTCACAGTGTTCAAAGTTACTACAGTGGAGAAAACAAGGCTGATGATCTCAATGATAGTATGCCCCTTAGCCATGGTAAGAAGGATGACAGTGCTTCAGAATCAAAAATAGAGCAGGATTTCCCAGAGGTACTTTCAGTTCCTATACCCTCACATGAAACACAAGAGCTGGCTATGAAAGCTCCAGACTCTTTGCCAGAACCAGTTCCAGTAGTAATTCCGCCAGCTGCGAGTACAAATGGTGACTTTGTCGAGTCTCAGTCAGAATCTACCATGCCTGAAGTTGACAAAGATTATCTTGGTCAATACCTTCAGCAGTTTGATTCTGCTGGTAGATCTGAAGATGAAGTGTCCAGACTTGACCGTCTTGAGCCAACCGCAGAAAGACCTATAGAAATTCCAAATGCTGATCAGGAAAAAGAGTTGCCTCCCCTTAATCTAAGTGCAACAGCTCCTCCGTTAAATCTGTCTACAACGGATGAATCTCCACGAGAAAACTTACCACCAGCACAAAGCGAAGATATGTCCAATAAGCGTATGGAAATCTTGGAATGTGACAGACAGCATGAGGAACACTTTCAGCCAAGTAGAGGTGCAAGTCCCGCTAATTCTTCAGAAAGGATTCCTGATAACGTTTATGATAGTCTAAGTGCCATGAACTCTTTCATAACTTCAACAACACGTGAATCATCAGTCGTACGACCGCAAGAAAACATTTTCCCTTCACCTTCAACAACGTCATCATCTCCATTCATGAGATTTACAGAGAGTGATGCCTTACTACAGAGACAGAGAATGTCAACTCCATACTTGTCACAAAGTGACCCAAATGCACTTCAAAACTTACACCGTATGGCAGACTCTGCACTTGCCTCTCATAACAGTCCGTCTTCACTTCTAAGAAGGCCGACAACAGTTCCCCCGCGAGAGGAAATGTTTGGAGCACCCAGTGCTGTAGCAGCACAAACAATTGCCAGAAATCCTTTTAATTCTTGGGCTGGCCAGGATGTACGGCCACCACATTGGGGTCAAACACCGTACTTACAAAGGGCTGCCAACTCTACTTCTTCCCCACTCTTCACTAAGGAAAACTACCTCAGTGGACGTGACTTTATGTTTGATCCTTCAAGACGCACTGTTGCAGAACGCAACATGTTTCCTGGGCTTTCTCAGGCACCTCGTCCGGAAATTCCACATGAAACTTTCCCAATGGAAAGATTTGAGTTTGGATATTTTGGTAGTCATGGTTACCCTGCTGCACCTTCATTAGACTACACCCGTGCTCAGCACAGCACCACACCAAAGTTTGATGAACGTTATCGTCAGAGTACTGCTGGCATGACAGAATTCAGACCTTTGCCCCAGACAACCACATCAGAAATGTTTAGTAGTATGAACTCGTCATTTAATCTTGACAAATACATGTACAGCAGGGACCCCATTTATCATACACAACACATAGGCGAAAGTACCAATAGTCCGTTTCTTCCACATGGGGTAACACCACAGCATTCAATGTTTGACAGGGACTATCCTCCGCGAGGGTTTTACCAAAACAGTCCATATAGCTTTGTGAACATGAATGATAAACAATACGCTGCAGCTAAACTAACTCATCCGTCTGGAACAGCTGTGACCCCTCAGGAGAGAGACTTTGTGCCTCGCAATAACACAAGTGCGGCCACCGCCGGCATGGTGGAAAATCAAATACAGGACCCATACAGAAACCCATTATTGTACAATATGATGAACCGTTACTTTGAGTGATTGATTGACTCTTTATGAAGTGTCAATAGTCATTGAATATAACAGACACATAAACTCAAAATCGACTTTATTGGAATTTTTTTTTAAATTTTAACTTGCAAGCTCAAGTACAGAGATAAAAGGTTAAGGAAGTTAATACTTGTTTTTAGACAAGGGTACAATTATACTTATATCTGTGAAAATGTATTTTTAAAATCTTTCAGTATTGTACTTACATGTATCATAAAGCTTTATATCTTTAACCTTACATTTAATTGCTGTTTAACGTACTAGACAGTGAATGTTCAAGTTGTTGTGATATGTATATCTGAGACATGAACTAAGGAGAAACAAATTTTTATATTTATATTGTGATGCAATTATATATATAATGTCTGCAGTTTCCTTTAGATATGAGAAGAAATTACTTGTAATTTGGCAATAATAAACTTTTTTTATTTTTAATACATAAAAATTAAGAATTATTTTTGAGTTTTGTAATGTAGTGCTCCATACAATTGTGTTTACAGATGATGACATGCTACAAGATGTTGTTTCTTTAGGAATATAGAATGTTACTATAACTTCAGAATGCTTACTCTTAACACACTTTTTCTATTTAATTATTGATACAACAACTTAATAAACCATATGCTGACCATCCACTTTTAAAAATCTGGAGTATAGTGTTATTTCTCGGAATAATGACCATTTGTTTTGTTATCTGAAAAGACCTCAGGGAAATTAAAGAGATTTTAAATTTCAAGTACATTTTTACTAGAGATTTTAGCTTTTAAATTCATTTTACAATGTTAATTTTACAAACCATCAGGCAAAATTAAAAGATTTTAGTTTCTAGAAAAGACATCCACTTCTGTATGCACCTAACCAGATATCCGATGTTGGTAAATCTCTACAAAAATATTTGTTTGTTTTTATAGAAACGACAAACCCTGTAAATAGACGATGTAATGTAAATAATTTTATTTTTAAGTCCAACAAAAATTAATGTTTTGAGAGAATTGTGCAATAAGATGTTTGCATTAATTATTCATGTTTTAAACAATGGCTGACTTTACTATCTCTTAAGTTTATGTCATGACAGGCTTATACATGTACCGTAATATTTCTCAGTGCTAATCACTTAAAGTTTTTGTGTATGTTACTTATACAGTTGTAAATTGCTTTCTCTGAAATCCAATTGAAACGTAAATGACCCATGGCGCTTAATTTTGAATATGCTTTGCTGTAAGGGCTTCACCATGTACATGTACTTAATAATGCATTTCACATTAAGCTGACAGCATAGATATACATATACTAGTTATAAGTAGAAGTTTTTCCTCTTTTAAAAGTAAAACTGAAAGGGATTTCTTTATAAAAGTGTGTAAGTAGGATTTTTCAGCAGAATATTCTTTTATTTCTAGTTAAAAATAGAATCTTTTAAAAGTCTAAGAAGCTATTGGTGACATTAGCCAAGGTCATGCTAGTTAAAAAAAAATTGCATATATATATCAATACGGTATGTGTAAAATGCTGGTTTCAGAATAGTTGAGAAATTTTGTTGCAACATGTTTCTATTGAATGCATGAATTGAAAGAAAAAAAATAATATATATATTGGCAAAATCATATATAGAAATAAAGATACGAGCATATGAACTAGAATGATATTGATATACTCAAACCCTGATTACTACAAGTTTATACTGAATAAATGGTTCCTCCAACAGTTCAAAAGCAGAAATCATTCAAAACATATATAGCAGTTGCGATTTAAAGGATATATACTCTATAAAGACTCAGGGATGCTTTAATGGCTGCACGGTCAACACACGATAACTACGATCATATTCATCATTGTCGACTTTGGTTAAAATACTGGGAAGTTAAAGCTAGGAAATAATATGTTTTAGCCATGTTATGTTAATATATAAAGACTACATTTGAGTTCGGTTTAACTTTTGGTCAATTAGTCATTTGTAAATGAAACGTTAGCAATCTCTATTGTAGAGTAGTACAGTGTAACCTGCTCTAATGACCACCTCTATTAAGAGACCACCTGTACATAAAGATCAACTAAAATAAGGACCCTTAATATCTAATTACACTCATTTTTACCTGTGAATAAAGACCACCTCCATATAGAGACCACTTTTTCTGGTCTCTTGGGTGGTTTTTATAGACAGGTATGACTGTATATATATATCTAAAGAACATTAAGAAAGAAAATCTTAAATACTACAACAACACAATAACCAGTGTTAATAGGGTAGTATATAAATAAAATGGTAAATAATCATTGGGTATTAGTAATTATATATATAAGTGTCTAAAGAACTCGATTACAAACTCACAAGATAGTTTTAATGTAGAAATGCATAGATGATTTGTTCCATTCTTATAACAGAAATAAAGGACAAATATTGGTGTCTGTTATTGATGTTTAGGTGCTAGAAGCTGCCTTTATCTTTTGTGCCATACGGCAAACGTGTTGTAAAATCAAGCATTTCATTTCATATTGTCATTTTCATTTCCAAGAAACCTTGTTTTAAAGTAAGTGTGCCATATGCAAATCATTGACTTAATATAAAGAACAGTTCTTACAATGTGCTTTAACTTAAGAAGTGTTTATATATTGTTTACGCCAGCATTTGTGTGGTATAAGTGAGCCAAGGAAACTTCAAATTTTCTCTTAATTTACCATGATGAAATAGCAATAAGTGTTGAATAACAAATTGGTAAAATATCTATTACTTAACATTTTGTATTTTGTAAGGTGTCAACTCTGCAAATTGTGATACGACTATCTACATCTCTGCTAGCAAGGGGTTATAAACCACTGCTCTTTTCTAGCGATTCATAACTCTTGTCTTATGAATGATAGCGATAGAGGGATGTGTGGCACTGTACGGTTCTTATATCCCCGTGTCACAGTCATCTTAACCTTTTTGTTTGATACAATTTAAAGAATTCTGTACAAAATATAGAATACTGCTATTCTAAATAAACAATTGTACGATAATTGAAAAATTGTAGATATTTTTTTCTGAAAGTACCGGTACACAATTTGCTATATATGTGTCTGTAACCAAACCTTGTAATGTTATCATGTAATTGCAGCAGAATCGTTTATTCTCAAAGATACTAAATATTTATAGATTGTAAATTACCATGCACAAGTATAATATGAGGTGTATGTATTTTAAGTAAAGCATATAATATACCAAATTATAGTGTGGCACATACCTGTAAATATCACTTATATTAAAGTGTCATTATTATTCAAATTGATGAAAGAGAAAATATATATTATGCTGTATACTCTAGTATATACAATCCACAAACTTGTGTGTGACTTTTATTAATAACACACCAAGTTTTTAAGATGAAAGACTTTTTAATGAGATGTTTATTGAAATGCTGCAAGTATTATGATGGTTTAATGAAATGTACATGTTAGTGTCGTATATATCAAAGGTTTATGAGGTAGATAATAGTAGCCACCATGTTTTCATTGTTGTTAGTGTGCTGTACATCATTTGGATCTGTTTCTAGATGAATATATTGAGTAATATATACATGTGGGTGGATTATGTGCAGTTAGATCATACCCATGCAATGTACTTGTTCATTTAAACTATGTCAGCAATTTATTTTAATGCTTTACAAGTGTTGTTCTTAGAAACATTAAGCACTTTTTGGGTTAACCATTTGATTGATTTTGTAGTCGATGAAATATTTTTGGCATAAAAAAAATAGAATAAATACTTCCTCTCATGTCTTGATAAACAAGAAATGAACTGAGAACTATGTTATTAATTTATTAGCCTGATCAGGAATTTGGGGGTGTTATTTTGTGAATTATCTCCCTTGAATGTTATTAAGGCCAATTTGCATATTGAAATATTGTAAGCCAAAGTTTATATTGAATGAAAGTTACAAAGCTATTCTTTCTATTATATTCAATAAAATTTAGATAAACAGATGAAAACCAATTCTTACATCTGTCATTTATAAATAAACAATGCTGTACTAGTTTAATAAAACAGTTTAAAACCAGGGCATTAGCGCCATGTTAAATTGTATGACTTTGAAGAAAGATGCACAGATCTAAATGTTGTTTGGGCAGATTTGTTTTGAAGTGTTGAAGCAGGGTTCATATTTATATACGAAATGTAGTATTAAATGTTTGAAATTTTGTTGTAATACATGGTTGTGCATGTGATATAGATTTGTGACTACGAGATGTTTATTAATGCTGTGTAGATTATACTTGTTTGTATATTTATTACATTTACTCAATGTACCTTGCTTGTTTTTCTTCCAATCATTGTTTGTTATAATGTAAGAATTGATCCATATTTCATGAACGTTACACGGGTATGTGTTGTGTTGAGCTCGTATAACCAGGACCTGGCACGTCTGCAAGCTCAACGAAACACATACCTGCAGAACATTGTACATATTCTAAATTTTAATTTCGCCCTGATGAATTTCAGTAGATCTGTTTTATTTCTGGTATTCATGATGCATTGCTAACAAGAGTATATACTTAACTTCATTAACATGTTATTGATGGTATTTCCAACAAACTTACTTACAAAATGTTGGTTACACAAGTTGGTGTGTAAGTACAATTAATCAAGGTACTGTGAACTCTTTAGAAGCTTCAATTAATTAAGGTACTGTGAACTCTTTAGAAGCTTCAAATATTCATAGCAACACAGAGTGTTTTTGTTTACAGTTGTAAATCATAAAACTGCTTTAAAAATAGTTACACTCAAGGAAGTTTGCATTTTACAATTATTCATTTTTAAGTGTGATAAAGATTTATATTTGAAAATGAGAAGATTTTCGATAAAGAACAAAGCAAAGTTTAAATATGTCACAAATATTTTTTGGATAGATATTGTCAAAATTAAACTCTTTATGTAATGAAAAACCAAAGTCCATGCTGTGAAAATTTAACTTAATATATTTAATTTTATGGGTACTTATTTTAACTTTTAAACCGGTCAATATAGTTTGGAAAACAAATTCTGAATGTACAGCAACATTTTTTCAAAAGTTAGTCATTCAGAGATGTTGTTGGTATCTTAATAGAGGCTGATTTTATTTCATACAGTTAACTCATATCAAACATGTAAAAAGATAAACATTTGTTCATGAAGTTAGGATCAATTTTTTCATGAACAATTCTAACAATTTGGATTTTTAAAGATTCCCCTTCACTTTTCTGCTTAAACCAAATATTCTGTATAAAGGGCAATAAGAGTGACATTCCGACCAAATAGTTATATACATGGTATTAGTTAGTATAAATTGGTTCATCAACATTATAAGGTTTTCTTTAAATATAATGCATTTATCTTAGACGTAAATTTGCATATAATACCAGTTTTAAACTTTGCTTTAAAATTTTATTGCTCAGTATTGTAGTCTAGAATCTTTTCTGCGTTTGATATGCCAGTTATTTTAGTCCGGTAAAGAGTTTAACAATCTTACTTTTATAGCATTTTAAATCATTGATATAGGCTTGTAGCATCATGATATTACAGTATAGCATCTTATACACGATCATGTTTTTAATTAGATGAGGATAAAAAGTCTACAGTAATGTACAGTATATATTAATGGCTCTTCTGTTAGTCCTGATGGGTTTGTGCAAGTTGTAAGTTTTAATAATTTTATTTCTTCGGGTTTAGTTTAGTTAGATTTTCCCATAAGTTTATATTTATCCAGAAAAATAACTATTCCTTATCCTATACCCTAGTGAATCATCCTATGTTAGACTTTGACTCGTATGTAAAAAATATTTAATACTCTTTGATCATTTTAACAGATGAAGGGTTAGATATTCTATAGCATTATAAAATCAAACGATTTGAAGTCGGATGTTATGCTTTTTAAACAGCTAACAACAGTTGTTTATGCAGCTCGTATCGTGAGAACATAATTTAAATGTGGTTCTTTCAAATAATCACCAATATTGTGTAACTAAGATAACCTGTTGCTATGGCATCATGCAAACTATTGACTGGTCTAATGTAGATTAGAAATTTACAGAAATCTGTTCACCAACATTACAATCAATGTTTTTGTTCATCTTTTATAGATGTAATAATGTATAAGCTTGCTATTAATTTTCTGTTTTTGAAATTTTTTTTAAAATTGAAATTAAAAACAAGAATGTTGGGATATTTTGTACATTAGTGTAAGTTTTACATGTGAATATTTCATCAATTAGTGCGTCTTTGCTAGCCAAGGGTTACTATCCGCTACGTGTGAAGATAAGCATAGCAGATTATTGCCCTTAGCTAGCGAAGATGCAATAAGTGATCATGTGTTTATTGTGTTGTATGTACATGTATGTGACTTACTGTTCCAAACATTTTATCACCAATGACATGGCAAATCATAGGTATTAATACAGTAATAATGTTGTAATGTATAGAGTAGCAAAAACTCTGAGAAGACAAGATTACATTGAAAAACATCATGTAAACATCACATCTATAACACATCACATCATTTAGAAAAAGGATTGTCTGAAACTCAGAATATTATCAAATAATGTCAGCATTTTGTAATATTAATTCAACTTAAATCACCACTCTTTAACTACGGACTGACTATCCCCTTGTAAATAAGAAGTCATTGGTCACTATATTTAAACATATTATATATATAATACATCCATTTTATGTCTGATCATGTGTTGATATACATATTATATTTACATTTGTTGTTGTTGTTCTTGTTGTTAAAAGACCTACCTTGCATTATTCTTTAAAAGATGCATATTTTATGTTAATATTATATATTATAAGCATATAGTACAAATCGTTTTATAGCCTGTATGATTATTACAGTACAGTACTTAGATTTTATGTTCGGACGTTGCTTATCGTTTATATTATATATAAATATATTATATATATATTGTGGCTGTCTGTTTGTTATATTGTCCTTCTAACTTTTATTATCAAACTTTTGTTATAATTTCGGTGAACAAATATCTCATGTTCGTGTGAAATGTTTTTATCAATACAAAAATGATCCATGCTACTATATCCAACTAGTAACACTATATGATATGGCATAGATTATCATTTAGATGATAGTTTTAGAGAATAAAAACAATTATTACTTAAAATCATGTCTTGTTTTGTTGTAACAGAACTAACAGATGTGCTACATTCTGCTTGTGTACGTAAAAAGTTAGAACATAATAATACCTCATGGGATTTTTAACATCTGGAAATACAGTTGATGATAGTGATTTGTTTGTTTTATTTGGGTTGAATGTCATTTCTGTAATATTTCAATGAAATTGCAAAAAAAAGACCAAAGGAGAAAAACTTTTGACAGGACAAGAACGGGAAAGTATAGCAATGGGGATAGTAAAGAAAGAGAATGGGCCAATAGCATTACCACCCACTCTTCTTGGACTTTACATTGGGATCTTTAAAGTAACTCAGGGGTTAACAATTCCTGTACACTGGACCTCCACCTAAGCATCTCCGTGATCTGTAGCCAGCATAGCTTTCCCAGTCATCTAGGCACTGGAACCCCTGTACCACGATAAGGTGTCACGTCTGACTTAGGTAACATAAACTCCAGCTCTCCAGGTCATCTAGGCACTCGAACCCCTGAACCATGATAAGGTGTCACGTCTGACTAAGGTAACATAAGCTCCAGCTTTCCCAGTCATCTAGGCACTCAAACCCCTATACCATGATAAGGTGTCACGTCTGACTAAGGTAACATAAGCTCCAGCTTTCCCAGTCATCTAGGCACTCGAACCCCTGTACCATGATAAGGTGTCACGTCTGACTTGGGTAACATAAGCTCCAGCCAGCACAGCTCTCAAGGTCATCTAGGCACTCAAACCCCTGTTCCATGATAAGGTGTCACGTCTGACTAAGGTAGCATAAGCTCCAGCCAGCATAGCTTTCCAAGGTCATCTTGGCACTCGAACCCCTGTTCCATGATAAGGTGTCACGTCTGAATTAGGTAGCATAAGCTCCAGCCAG
>JAUMGZ010205405.1:0-12278 GCA_032359645.1 Pododesmus macrochisma | reverse complement strand
GGTGATCTAATTGCTCTGGGTGAAAACGGTCTACTGGGCTAAATCACACGGAAGAAAACAGAAGAAAACAATGTAATGACAAACTAAATCAGGCGACCGCTTGGGAGAATTTATTATTTGTTTTGATTAAATACTGAAAAATTGTCTTGTTTTGCCCCATTTGTTGACAACACCTGCTTTCCCTTCTTGCTTTTCATAATAAGATTGTGGTTCATGATTTTAGTCTTATATTGTTTTTCTTTTTGTGATTGAATAGTAAATCGAAAAACCAAGACGATATTCTAGGCCGTAAGTTCATGGACATAAGCAAACAAAAAGAAAACGATGGAGGCACATAGACAAATGACATCCATGTTAGATAAGATTGAATGGATAAAGATTTTCACACAAAGTTTCAGTAAAGTCAAGGATGATAACGTCACACACATAACATTTGGAATACACATACAAGGAACATGAACTTATATGAGTGCAAATAGATAGAGACTTAGTATACTTATCAATAGGTCATATAGAAAGCAAGCATGGCGTCGTTTTTGAAAGAGCTTTTGTTCTTTCTTGGAATTGTGATTTTAAACACTGAAGGGTATTTAGAGTTTCTCACTGAAGCTCAAAAAACCAAACTTGGAGAATTGTCATTTGAGTCTTTACCCGAGAGGTTACAATTATTGATAAAAGAAGATCCCCGTTCTGCCAGATCGTTAACGGTGATCAATGCTGCGTAAGTATAAACAATACATATTAAGAAAGAAACTATAAAATGACGTATAATCATAGAGCGCTACTGATGAATGTACGGACAGAGAAAAACTAACGAATCTTCAAACAGAGAATGACTGCTAGAGATACAGACAAAGAGAAATACTGACAGAGAGGATGACGGATAGACGTTTATACAAAGAGGGTCACTGTAAGGCATGCAGCCAAATAACACATGAGAGGAAACCACAAACAGAGAGAAATAATGATAGACAGGATAAAAGACTGACAGACAGAGAAGAGAGCTGTTCAAATACATGGACGGACAGATTGACAGACATATCAAACTAGAGAAATATGTTACAACTGACAAACGTATACCCAGAAACACAACATACAGAGGTACATATTCAATTATTTTAGAACTGTTGGAGGCATTTGCTGCTTTTATTACTATCATGAAAACAATAATTTTAAATACATGTTTGTCCTGTAATTGCTAAAATATGGACGTTACAGTCTTTTAAGAGGCCAACTTCTACACACAGGCGTTGTTCAACAATATAATAGCGCATACACTTTACAACATAACGCCCCAATGTGGGCAATGTACTGTTATAGGGAGAAACACACAGAATAGAAAAAAGAGAATTTTGTCTGAGTGACTTAACAGTCCGTATATGATAATTGTGAATAACTGTTAATGTTGATTTGTTTTGAACACAGGACTCACTGGTGCTGTAAAATCAACCCAACAAGGACAATCGTCAACTACCATTCTCAAATACATTATGTGTCACAGGGACACAAAGTTTCATCAAGTCATCACTGTGGAACATTTGGATGGAGAAGATGCAGCAGTGATCACATGGAATACAAGTAAGTAACACAGAATACAAGTATATTACATGGTATACAAGTATATACAATGGAATACAAGTAAATAACATATTTTATAAGTATATGTTACATAATACAGGTAAATAAAGTAGTAATACGAAAAACCAAGACGATATTTAAAATCTGTAAGACATTGGATATGGGCAACAGAAGGAAAACGCGGGACGCACACAGAACAAAATAACGAAATATCAAATTTTTTTTAACTAAATAGGAAACATCATGAACATCAAAAACAAGAAGCAAAACTAGGTGCTCGCGATATGGTCAGCGTTTCCTGTTACATATGTGTCACCCGCCACGATGACTCCGTGTCATTCCAGTGTATGGCAACCCTTTCCACTGTTAAAAAATAAGCATATATCACCATAAGTATAACATAGAATACAGGAATAAAATACATTAAAATAACGTGGAATAGAGGGTTGAGTGTTTCTAAAGGGAACTGAAATGTACAACGAATCAATGTAATACAACTACACACATGGAAGTGGTAATGCGATAATGAAACAAAGAAGAAGTGGGATCAACAGAACAAAGAATGTTGGTAAATAAACAATAACCTCATCAAAACGTCAACACCAAAATCAACTTGCAACCTACAACGGGCATTCAAAAATGACATCTAGCCAACTACATTGGTGAGATAATTTCGTTCTTGGCCCAAAACCAATTTAAAATTGAATATGAAATATTTTGGTTTTTTTTTCACTAAATCTAATAATTGTTAATATGATACAATACTTATCCCCTTCAAATGAGGGCTATTTCTATATGAATCCTTTGATGTTATATGAAAGACTTGTATATGTTTTTGATTGTATTTATATCAAATTAGACCAATTCACATACTTAAAATGCCTTCCGTCATTTATCCATGCCTTCCCAATATGACATGCATTTTATAATTGAAATACAATCATAGTTTTTTTTAAACAAATGTACTTAACTCTTTCCAGACGAATAGCACAGTACTCATCCGTCGCCACATCTAGACAGGTCCCAACAACATGTCCAGACAAATATCAAACATGCTGTCATAACTATGTCAAGGTTGCTGACCATTGTGTAGGTAAGTAACTTGGATTCAGGTCTGTGTCTTGGTGGCTGACCATTGTGTAAGTAAGTAACTCCGTGTGATGGCTATGTCTCGGTGGCTGTCCATTGTGTAGGTAAGTAACTCGGTGTCAGGACTATTTCTCGGTGGCTGACCACTGTGTAGTTAAGAAACTATGTGTAAGGGATGTGTCTCGGTGACTTACCACTGTGTAGGTAAGAAACTCGGTGGCTGGGCTATGTCTTGGTGACTTACCACTGTGTAGGTAAGTCACTCGGTGTCAGGGGTGTGTCACGGTGGCTGACCATTGTGTAGGTTATTAAAGTACTGTCAGGGCTATAGCTATGTCGCGGTGGCTGACCATTGTGTAGATAATTTAAGTACTGCCAGGGCTATATCTCGGTGGCTGACCATTATGTATATTAGTAACTCTGTGTCAAGGCTATATATCAGTGACTTGCCACTGTGTAGGCAAGTTACTCAGTGCCAAGGGCGTGTCACGGTGGCTGACCATTGTGTAGGTAAGTAAAGTACTGTCAGGGTTATGTCGCGGTTGCGGACCATTGTGTAGGTTATTAAAGCACTGCCAGTGCTAAATCTCGGTGGCTGACCATTGTGTAGGTAAGTAACTCTGTGTCAAGGCTATATCTCGATGTAGGTAAGAAACTCGGTACCAGGGCTATGTAGTGGTTGCTGACCATTCTGTCGGTAATTAAAGAAATACCAAGACGATATTCAAAGGCCGTAAGCCCATGGACATTGGCAAACAAAAGGAAAACTTGGGATGCACTCAGACAAAAATAACCAAATATATATTTATTAACTAAAAAAGGTAACATCACAGACTTCAATTAAAAAACTAGAAGCGATATTGTAAGCGTTTCCTGCTACACATGTGTCACCAGCAAACGATTACTAAATTGTCAAACAACAGAGTCTCTCACATTGTAAAATGTTGTCTGGGAACAATAACAATTTTAAAAAAAAAAATTTGTCAAACAACTGTTTAGTGAAAAAACGTGGACATGTTCTATTTTTACAGTGCGTCTTTTTAAACTTGTGGAGTTTGGTTATAAACGTTTTGTTGTCATGTGTTCTTTTCTTATTTATTTATTCAAATTAATATTTCAGATATAAAGAAGATACAGAATGCAACTGATGATCTCATTGTTTTGGGTAATAACGGTATACTCGGCTAAACACATCCAGAACGTAACCGAAAACTGGCAAAGGGCGATAACTAACTACAAATAAAAATACAAATAAATGCATGAAAAAGTTATTATTTAAACATGACCTACATACACATGTCCGAACATTGACAACAAATAAAAACAACAGTTCTGAATTTACATAATTTAACAACAAACGAAGACAACAGTGATGACTATACATACATTAACAACAACAGAAGGAACAATCCTGACTTTATACAGACTCTTGATAAACAAAGACTATCCGTGACTTAGCACAGACGGACGACAACACATTTGACCATTAACGACAAATAACGTGACCTTGCACAGACACGCGACAGATGTGTCAACACCCTTACACCACGGTCCTGTATAAACAGAGAGATACCACGTGGAATCTTTGTAACTACAGACAACACTCCGTTCATAAAAATGCATTTTAATAAAGTACAAAAATTAAGCAACGTATTTTGTTGTCTTTATTGTACAAAACAAGCTGAGTGGAATGAACTGTACAAACCTTGTTTTGTTGCCAGTTTGTGCTTTCCTACGGTCCCCGGGTTTCTTTGTCTGTTTTTATTCTTCAATTTATATCTTACGTTGCTACTAAAATTGTAAGAAAATCCCTTAAACGTAGCTACGATCTTCATACAGTGAGACACCGTACATGCCTATTTACCACCTCTTACTGGTATAGACTTTTTTCATTAAACACCTTCTAACAATACTGTTGGGATTAAATAAAGGGTTCCAGTTGAAAGCTCCATACTTCGAGACGGCTTGGTCCTGATATCTGTCCTTCGGATTGTTAGTTGGACTTCGCGTTGTTGATTGTTCTTGAGCTAACACTTATGTAATAGTAGTTACTTTAGCCAGCTTTTTTCGTTTACTCCTGAGCGAAACTGGGTGAGCTTTTGCTCTCCTGAGCCCCACCCCTTTGTGTATATAAAATTTACCTGGCAGTTTAAGTTGACTCAGCTCACTAATTGTTCATCAATGTCACTATTCATAGACTTAACTATACGGATCTACCATGAATTAGTCATTGTTTTCGGCTTATGCTTCTTGGCTATCTCCAATTTTACAATTGCCTTTTGTTAATATGTAAATATGTTTTACTCGATTAGATTTTTATAGACGATTGATTTAGGCGGTTGGTTGTTGAAATGGAAAACACCGCTATGAAGTGTATTTATCAAATATTTAAAATGTATGTCCATACTTTAGACGCATTGTCTCATGCGGGTAGTAGGAAGGTTAAAGCCTCATTAAACGGTATAACCACACCATTTGCTGAGTGACCGTTTTAAGTCTGTGTTTGTTTGTCAATGTCTCTCGTTCTGTTGATTTCACTCAATCTGTTTTCCCCCATATATATAAACACTCAGGAGTGTAAGGTGACTTACTTGTTGCTGTTGTACATTGCGAGCATATGGATTGTTCATCAATGCCACATTTTACGTACTTAACTTAATGTGAAATCTACGAATCTACCTTGTATACACCACTGTTATCGGCTATATGCTGCTTCGCTTTGTCAAATTTTCGTGTTTGGAAATAACTTTTAAAAATATGTTAACACTTCTTACTCTTTTAGATTTATATGGAAAATATATGTGGGCGGTTGGTTGTTGAAATGATTGACAGCGCCATGAAGTGTGTTTATAATTGTTTTTTAAATGTATGTCTTTGGGTCAGGGTTAGGGTTCGTACTTAAGACTTCTTGTCTCATGCGGTAAGTACGAAGGTTGAGGCCTCATAACCATACCGCCTGGTTTCGTGCTGGGTGACCGTCCTAAGTCGTTCCGCATGGATAACTAGTCTTTGGGAATGTTGTGACGTCAATTTGTTTCGTTTTGTTCTGGAGCTGAGTTGTTTGATGCGGATATTGTTGGTTTGTCAGTGTCTCTCGTTCTTTTGATTCCACTCATCCTTTTTCTATACTCTTGTTGTTTTTACTGTGGTATGTATGACTTTATTGTTGTTTGTTTTAATTATTGTATATGCAACTCTAATTTTCTAACTGCGGTTTGAATTACTTTATTGTAATTATTTTAACTATGGTATTTATAACTTTATTGCTCTCTTGTCTGAACTTTTGTGTGTGCATTTGTATTGTAATTTGGTCTAACTTTGGTATAAATAACTTTTTGTTGGTTTATTTAACTATGATTTGTATAACTTCGTCGTAATTTGGTCTATCTTTGGTATACATAAATTTATGTTGGTTTCTTTGACTAAGGTTTGTATAACTTTATAATTATTTTTTTGTCTTAACTTTGGTATGTTTAACTTTATTTTAATTTGGTCTAAATTTGGATATATAACTTATGTTGTATGTTATGTTATACAAACTATGGTTTGCAAAACTTTATTATTATTTCGTCTTAACTTTGGTTAATAAAGCTGTATTCTTATTTGGTCTTAACGTTGGTATGTATAACTTTCTCTTACGATCTATATAGGTTACGTCACTCTGGAGAGGTGGGTTTTATAAATTTATCCCACATGTAAGATAACACCTAGCGTCGTTCCTATTGGCTGAAACCTGAATAGACATGACGTCACAATACCGTGACCTCTAAGACGAATGGTTTACGCCGTCTCTACGCACGCACTTGATATAGTTCATTCTTTAAACGGGTATATTTGCGTATTGTCTACATAATCTTAATTCTTGAGTTTATATTTGCAAACATAGCGATCTAAACGACTACTTCTTATTCCTTGTTCGTGCCTGGAACGAGAGAACTATTTGTCTCGTATTCCTACGCAGACGTCGTTCGCCACGGGTGATTCAAAATGTTAACAAGCGATATTTTTACTGACAGAAAATCGTAGGAGAAAACGGCACCATAACTCGTTAGGATGGGATATCGGGTTTTAATCTCACTCTCGTTTGTTAATTTTCAGATTTTAAAAGAACCTCGGCAAGCCTCAATTCTTTGTAAAATCTGAAATTAACTAACTCTAGTGAGATAAAACCTGATATCCTATCCTAACTCGTTGCGGAACCTATATTTATGGAGCACTTTATACATTTGTTCTCTATCAAAGTATTTGAAATGAAGCAAGTATCATTGAATATAATTAAAACAGAGATTATTTTGATAAAATTTACCCTTGTACTACAAGCTGCAGGTGTGACAAGTCTTTGCCATGGAGATAGTAGTTCACATCACCTTGACTACGGCGGAGGGAGTTAAGGAGCTTATTGAGTAATAACTCATACTCCTCGGCCAACAAGACTTGTTTGCCTTGTAGCCGTACTATTTTGATGTCTGCTAAAAGCTTTGAGAGTTTTTCCTCCATGTGGGGTAATCTTTCTAGGACAGCATCGTAGGCCTCCACTCTGGACATCATCTATAGCAACAGAAGACATCCATCGGTCAATGCATGTATTTACTTTTTAATTAAGTCTAAGTTACATGATGTTCATGATGTGCATTGAGTTTTGTTAAAATTGTTAGCCTCACTTTTTTTAGCTGTTTAGAGTGTTGAAAGTTTTTTGGATTTTCTATAATAAAATATTCTTACAGGTTACAAAAAACCCCTCTATAAATGAGTTTCAAAGAAGTTATCTAGAAATCTACTGAAATATTACTGAATTAATTGTCAGTGAAAAAATGTATTTGATGATCCAAATTATTTAAGAAATGTTTTCAGGTGATTTATATAAATGACTATACTGATATTTGAGTGTATATAATGTGCTGTTGTTGATATAAAGCGGAAGAAATGTTATTTCTTAATTAGTTTGAATGCATAGATATTATCGTTTCCCATCCTTTAATCAATCTATGTACAATAGTATGAAAGGGCCACAACTCTTAAACAAAATCTGTTTAAAATGCTCTTGTTACAACTTTAAATGAATAATATACCTTGAAAACAAGTATGTGGGCACTTCTTCAGTACCTAATAGTACCTCTGATCACTTTGTATACTGACAGACCATTCACATCATCAATAGCATACATGTACCTAGTCTGTGGGCACTTTTCATTACATGTACTTAGTAGTACCTCTGATCTCCTATACACTGGTTGATCCTAGAACAATTTCTGCTGCAGATCAAATTATCAATAGCATACCTTTACCCAGTCTGTAGGCACTTCTTCAGTACTTAGTATCACCTCTGATCGTCTATATATACTGGATGGCCCTAGAAATTACCAATAGCATACCTTTACCCAGTCTGTAGGCACTTCTTCAGTACTTAGTAGCACCTCTGATCCTCTATATATACTGGATGGCCCTAGAAATTACCAATAGCATACCTTTACCCAGTCTGTAAGCACTTCTTCAGTACTTAGTGGTTCCTCTGATCGTCTATATATACTGGATGGCCCTTGAAATTATCAATAGCATACCTTTACCCAGTCTGTAGGCACTTCTTCAGTACTTAGTAGCACCTCCCCTTGAATACTGACACCTGTTCTGTTACTAAATACCAGTCTTCTGTCTGGAAATGAACAATAACGAAGCCAAAGAATCAACATCTAATCTGTCATTAACTTTTTTCTAAAAGGGTACACTTATGGAGTTTATATTCATATACTGCAATGTTTGAACATCATGCAAATGGTCACTCAAGAGAAATAGTTATAGACATACTTAGAACAGATGTGTGTGAAAGTGGATGGGGTGTATTCTCTGTCCATATATTACTCTAAAACCATTATGCCCGTAATTTAGATAGACATTGGATATACAAACCCAATAGTTTGGCTGATATGGTTTCCTTGTATTCCTTGTAGAGACTTGTGAACGTTCTTAGACACCCCATACAGTGATGTACTCCCCAGTTATTGTGCCAGTCCAGAGACTGCAGTCCAATAGCCGTAATCAATCCATCCTCCAATGTGTTTATCTCCTGTGTTATACTCCTACAGGCTGCCTCGTGTTGTTTGGCCCTTTTAGCATTTTCTTTTAACCAAATTCTGTAATAAACAGGCCAATGTCACAAAAAAAAGTCTACATTGTATTGACTTATAACTTAAGGCAATGTTTTTTTAAAATTAAAAGTGTACAAATGTAGTCTGATGTACATTAACACAATTGTAAGTGACAATTCTCTATACATCTCTGTGTTAGCTGTCTCCCCTGAAGTGATAATTCTTTATACATCTCTATGTTAGCTGTCTCCCCTTAAGTGATAATTCTCTATTCTAGGGCACTCTTCTTGCCCCCTGCTTAATACCCAGCATTAATGGGTAGGAGAAGGACTGGTTGACTCGGTGTCAGTATAATGTGAACGAGTGAAGTATCATGTCAATGTGTCTGCAGCGTGATATTTCAGTGAGCTAGCACTATAAAGTCGCCATAAGTGCGCACTGTCACAAGCAGACCCTGTTTGATATGACCAATACATGAGTTAAAGGGATGCTAAACCCCAATAAAACAAACAAACAATTCTCTATTCATCACTATGTAAGCTGTCTCCCTTGAAGTGATAATTCTCTATTCAGCTGTGCAAATTGTCTCCCCTGAATTTTTGGTTGTCTTCATCAAATCACTTATTTGTTGCCATATCAGGTTTATAGGAGATAACACTCCTGTCTAGAAATATCCTTTTTGTTATACAAACTTGTATAGACCTGAAAACTTAATACATAGAAAGGCAATTAACACACATATCATAAAAACCAAATATTTATAGGTATAAGAATGTTCAATTTTTATATGATTTTATGATTTCAAATTGTATATAGTGGTAGCTCCTTGCATTGGCACATTGTATCATACTTGCTAAATTTTTGACTCACAACAAGGTTTTTCCTCTTCCTATTGTTTCGTAGTACTCAGGATTTGGGTTTTTCTTGTCTGTAAAATGATAATATGTTGGATCCCATTTAATTGGGCGTGCAAATCCTGTCCTTTTCCTAGGAATCTGACTAAGGTAATCCAATGATAGCTCAGCTGATTGAAGTACCGTACTAATGGTTGATCTGATGTCTCGTGACTCCAACTGGAGCTTTACACAATTCATATCTAGAATAACAAAACATAAAAGATATAAACACTACATATTAAAGGATATGAAAGTTTTTTTTAATATGGCACAACTTCATGTAGAAAGTGTTCAATGTCAAATTCACTGTTAGTTCTTACGACAACATTGTTTACTTAATTCTCAGGTCAATTTAGTTAATTTAAATTAGGGAGGGAGGCAATCCATTTTATTTTTACCTAAGATGCCAAAATACACTTTAAACAAAATTAATCTATTTTAAACCAACTATGACTTCAGTGCTATATTTATAATTTTGGAAATAATCTTCTGAATTTTACAAAATGATAGATGACATTTCTATATGTATGTGAAAAGTTCACTGACAGAGTCCTAACAAAATGAGTACATTAATCAGTTTCATATCTTACCATTTTTCTGATCATTTCTGACATAGAAGATGAGATCGGCTGGTCTAGCCTTGCCTTTGATCTGTAAGGATGTCACATACTCATGTAGTGTCTTTAGAGATTCCTCATTTACTTTCTAGTAAAAAAAAACATTTAAATCAAGACAATTAAAGTTAAGTTGTTATTAATATTTTATTTTAACACTTGTGAAATTAAGTATAAAAAAGTTACTATACTCTTTGTGTAAGATTTTAATTCTCATACAAGAGGCTATATATATACATGTATATAGCATTACAGTAGAATTTAAGGATGACCAAACCTAATTTTTTAAGACTTTTTCGTGTACTTCATATTTATACTTGTTGTATTACATTTTTACCTGAACATGCTGAACTTACCCTTATAAGTCAATGTATGTGAGATGAATTCAATATTCTACCATTAGTGTCATCATCAATGTCATTTAAAATGTTTCATAAGAAATTTGGAAAAATGAAATTTCTATACTGAAATAACTAGTAATTTTTGTAATATTATCATATATTTATTCTTTAATACTTTTGTCACAGAGATTTAAAAAAAATTGTAACAATTTTACAAAAGTTAATATCTCAAATTGTGCATTGAAAGTTGATTGAGAATGAAGATGTTTAAATATAATAAGTTACACTTTTAAAGTCATTTCACAGTTATTCTAGAAAACATGTGTTGTCATTGACAAGTAATAGTGCACCAGTAAATCCTGTGACCAAGTTGTGGTACAGAGCATTAATTCTAAAGTCAAACATAAAGTATTTTCTACCAATGAAGTATTAATGAAAAGTAGAAAAAGCATATGGAAGTTTAATTTAAAAAAACATTTTTAAAAACATTCTTGTAAATTCAGAGAAAACAAACCAATAAATTTGATCATGATTCGTGCATATATCTTAAGATTTCAATTACATGCATCAGAATTTCCTTTGATATATAAATTATCAGTAAATTCTTACTCTTTCTTTTGGATGTTGACCAAAGAAATCTGGATGAACTGCAAAATAAAATGGCCTCAGAGCAACAGCTGTTTCATTTGCTGTGAGATAGAACCTGACTCTTACTGCTGGGCTTGATATGTAATCTTTTAAACTGAAATGAAAGTTTTAATACTAAAGGTGTAGGTAAGATAAGGTGCATAGTAATCTCTTTTGAGATTCATCGTCAACAGCATCATCCAAATTTAACCCGACAATGAATCTCAAAAGAGATTAATATGCATATGTCTCATATAAGTAAATATATTATTGAATGTAACAAGTTAAGAAAATTGGTAAGAGATGTATTGATGTTGAATGTTTGTCGATGTAATTCATGTATGTAATTGTACATTTTCCATAGGAACTATGGACTATACATGATATGGACTACATCATATGTTATTGTAGTACATGTTGATGTATCTATACTGATAATCTATAAATTAAAGCTCAAAGTCAATACACAACTGAAATGAAAAGGGTTATCTTGTACACTTCAATGAAAGTTTACTTGCATAGGCATTCTTGTAAACTAACTGTAATCACATGTACAGGTATACGAGGCATAAAAAAAATCAGAAATTACCCTCTCATTATATAGGGTAATTTCCAATTTTTTTACTCATTTTACCCTCTCGTTATATAGGGTAATTTCCGATTTTTTTTACTCATTTTACCCTCTCGTTATATAGGGTAATTTCCGATTTTTTGTATGCGTCGTATACCTGTGCTGTAATGGGAGAATTGCATTAAAAGATATCTGTAATGTGCAGCAGTTATAATTTAGTATAATATATACCAGACATTCAATTAATACAACGCACAGAATCATCTACTGTACACAAACAATTACTTCGTGTGGTTGTTTAGAACAATCAATAAATCATATCAAATACACAAATCATATGTATTTACTATAAGTTGTGTCTACACGCACATCCCTTTAGTTTAACATATAACATGCAGTCTTGGCCGACTCTAGCGGTAACTGATAACCCTCTGACCACCAGTGATTCACTTATCATAACAATATTAAAAAATACGTGA
>JAUMGZ010205394.1:0-12279 GCA_032359645.1 Pododesmus macrochisma | reverse complement strand
TATACTGTATTATTTATTTTGTATGTTGAAGAAAAAAAATAATAATGATAATAATAATAATATTCGTAGTTTGTCACAAATGGAGCTTAAATATGTATTCTTTATACATATAATTGATGTGTAGAAAATAAGATGATACCTTGAGGGAAACGAAAAACCACAAACAAACATTACTGTTATATCAGCTGTACGATGCAATCATTGGCCAATACTCCTTCTCGTACTGTCCCTTCTGTTTGTTTTCTTGCCGTTGCTACTACGCTTTCTATATAAATATATATATATATATATATCCTGTCATCTGGTTTTCCTCCTGTTGTTTTCATCAAGATATAAGTGAAATATTGAGGTGGGGTAAACGTCATTTTAATATGGAAGGGGTTCCGATATACTTAATTGACACAGACACATCGCAGAATGTGCCACATGTGTAGGACGAAACGCTTTATCTTTTGCGGACACCTGGTTTTGCTTCTAGTTTTAAAATAGGCATGAGTGATGTTTCCTTAAGATATCAAACATTGTGTACCCCGTTTTTATTTTATTTTCTAACGTACATGAAATTATGTATTTTGAACATCATCTTGGGTTTATTGTATCCACATGTACTACTCTTGTGATTTCACGATTTAGTAGAATCAATAGAAGACATCATCGAATAAAAAAACGAGAATGTAAAATGCATAAAAAATGTACATTGTCGTTGTCGTGGTTTCATCAAAAATGGTTTTAACATTTCCTTACAGTGTTTTTGCTTTACATTCATAAAACCGATTCTTATTTACCTTTTCGATTATGTCATCCAATATAACCCCATACAACTCTGTAAATGGACGACACCCATGGGTAAAAAATTCATAAAATGTCATTCCAAGCATCCATATATCACTCTGTTTACTGAAGGACCCATTCCATAACGATTCTGGTGCTGACCACCTTGTAGGTAGTAGGTTTTGGATATCTAAAATATAAGCAGATGTAAGGCAATTTACTTTAATGACATAAGAAACTAGAATAAGAATTAGTGAGTTAACACCGACCTGAGATTAACTTATTATTTCATCAGTTTTTCTCACTGCTATATTTACAACTATTGTCCCAATATAGTTTAAAAAAACCGGTATGAGTAGAATCAACAGAACGAGAGACATTGACAAGCAAACAAATGACTGCATCAAACAATTAAGCAACAGAATCTAAGTAATTAAACTGACATCATAACAATCCTTAAGACAAGTATCTATGCGAACCGACTTAGGACGGTCACAAATCACGAAATAAGGCAGTGAGGTCAAACCGGTTAATGAGTTCTCAACATTCCCACTTCCCGCATGAGACTAGAAGTTATGGATACTCTTCATCCACGATTGACCCCCAAAATACCATTGCGGGTGTAACAACGTAAATTGCGAAAACGCTTATTCTTCTTGAGCACTTGGTTATACAACATGAGTCATTATTTGTTAATCGTTAAATGTTTCTGTTCATAACAATTTTCGCTATACGTCTCCTTATCTTTTCATTTCCTTACTTTTGAGTTTTGTTTCATCAACAGTCTCGAATAATACAAACTGTCACACTGAGACGGGCCTATGATAACTATACTTCCTACGAAAGACAAATCATCAATTATTTGTGCTTAATGCTATGGTGACTTATAATCGGCTAACAAAACAATCAGGAACTATTTCTGTACCTGACAAACAACAACCGTCCGCTGTTGTTTCAATGAACTTGGATAACGCAAAGTCAGACAAAACTAGGTTTTTTGTGTCTCTTTTTATCTGGACACTAAAACTTGCAGCAGTTACGTTCCTACTTAAGACGCCTTGATTATGTATAAATGTAATTGCATTTACAGCGTCTGTGGCAAACGATAATAGCGGGAAGGTGCCAATCCAGTGACAATTTCTCCTTTCTGTTCGCAGATATTGTGCAAAATTTACATCCAGTTTCTCCGTAATATACATCAATGGCATTGTTGAAACTTGCGAAGCAATTAGTGTTGGCACATATTGAAGACGACGCTCTTCTTGAAAATGGCGTAGCTTCTCCATAGTATTTGTGTGCTTAGAATGATCCATTTGTTTATTAGTTCTTACTTTTTTGACACATTTGGCTGTGTTAAAAGCTCCACCTGTAAGGCAGTTTTGTGAAGGAATAAACATTCTTAGGCATACATCTCTTGCATTGAAAAGCCTAGCTTGCATTGATATCCATTGTGGAAAATTCTGACTAGCAGGTATTATTTCAGTTTTGGGAATACGTTGAAAATCAATTGGAAGCAACGAATGACACACATACGATAAAGCTTTGTCGCAAATACTTAGATTTGAATCCGTGATCAAACCAATGATAGTGCGTGTAACAAATTCGTTTTTGTGGAACATAACCTTTGTTATTGTCGTAAGTAATCGCTGATACATCTCAACATGATTTGTTGATCGTAGAGTATAAAGAACCTGCGATAGGATGTTGCATACACATTCATTTAGACGACTTCTCCTTGTTTCGTCCTCTCGCTCTGAAATTGAAAACAAATTAAGGATAAAATAAATACTCGTTAGCAATTATCATTTCAAATTATTTCCTTGACGAAAATGACAGGAACTGAAAAATAAAGAACACAGATATATACCCTACTAAGTTCACATTTACATTCATAGGTTTTTCCTGGTCATACACATACTTTGTTCCTAAACTGGCTACATCACAAACCGTTTTTGACAAAAATTAAAAATTGTAATTTTCTTTATTTCAAACAGACATTAATATTGTAAATACGAAAAACCAAGACGCTGTTCAAAAAGTCAGGATGCAGTCTTGGGCAATAAAATGGAGATCGCACACATATCCCTACCAAAAACAATTAGAAAACTAAAAAAGAAACAACACGAACTTCTATTAAAAACTAGCATTAAAACAGGTGTCCGCAAATGAGTTAGCTATCCTGCTACGCATCTGCCACCTGCCTTTATGTTTTCATGTCAATCTGGTATGAAGAAACCTTTTTCACAGCGAATTTAGACGTATGACATAAACGGAATCTAGCAGTGATGTTGCGGCGAAAAAAAGACAAACACCAAACGATAGGGCAGGAAGAAAAGCGGAGACAGAAACGGACACTCAAAGCTTTCGGGATAGATCAAAGAAAAGATTGAACCAATCTAGCAGCGTCTCCGTCTACTCTTCTATCGAACTGTAAATGGGGATCTTTATCGTGTCAGGGGGTTAAAAATCAGTGTACACATGACCGCCAGCTAAGCGTCCCTTCCGAAGTACAAATTCAACTTTGTCTGTCCTTATCCCTTCAACCTGTTACTTCGATGACCCTACCAGAAACATAATTTCCCTCCAGTATATCTATCCGGGTCATCGAGACACTCAAACCTACCTATCACGATAAGGTGTCTATCACAAGATGAATGATATGAATCCTTGTAAAAATATCATTATATACAATCAAAACACTACAAACTGAGCTATACTTGAATAAGTTTCAAGCATTAAAGACTGGACGGTCCGAAAACTCAATCTTATAATAAAATTGACAAAGGTTGTTGTTAGATTGTTGGGTTTTTGGTTTTGTGAGGGTTTTTGTATGAGGTCATGGTTTTTAAATCAATAGCTTGTTCTGATCATCCTATTTCTTCCTTTCTTTCAAATAACCGAGCATAGCCGAAAATCAACTTCCACCAGCAAAACCTCGGAGGTAATGAGTTGATGATACACAAGAGTTAGAGAAGCAAAAGGATTTTGTACTATAACTATTTAAATTAATGTAGTATAGTGTAGTGTCCTTCAGCGCAAGATCAGGTCCCCTGACTATTAAAAAAACTTAAGCTTGAGTTGAGCGCGAATTCATGCTCAAACTCAATTACATGCTCAACTAAATTGTTATTGTTGAGTCGAACACCTGAGAATACACAAATGCAATCTGAAACATGCCTTCGATACATCTGATATTTATACTCTGTGTGAAACACCCCGCCCGAACCCCAGATCTCACTTGAAGCTGCTGTTTTTAATGGACACAAGAGAGAAAATTAATTTAAAATAGACAAGACTTCAGTAAATCAAGGCTACAGAGCCAAAGGGGAAACGGTGACAAAAAATGCACGATTGCTATGATGTACAGAATGCATACCCCAACAATAATACAAAATTATCTTGCCAAAATTTTAAAGTGTGCGCGTAGTCAAAACAGGATTTTAAAACGTATTCCTATGGACACGTGTTTCGTTCAACACTGTTATCATCAGCAAAGGTGACGTCATACTGCAAAGTATGTGCTCAGGAAGATTCATACACCCTGATGTATGCATCGTGCTCCCCTAGTTTGAGTTTGAGAACAGCTTTGATTTTTTTATAATCACAAGGTCGGCCGGATGTCAACTGCAATCATGTAGAGTTGATCTAGAACTCTTAAATACCGAATTGATAATACATAATAAACACATTAAGTTGGTAAGGTTGGCATATTGCTGTAAAAAATTCGGACAATAATCATAATTATTATGGTTGCAAAACTTCTTTATATGAGTGTAAATTATCATAACATAATTGTAAAACTTCTTTATATGATGTACAAACATCACTTTATTATTGCAAACTTCTATATGTTGTACACTTATCGTTATATGATTACAGAACTTCTTCATATTGATGTACACACATCTAAACTTCTTAATATGATGGATAAGATTCTGACAAGCGTCTTCGTGAATCCAAATTAGTCGAGAAACTTTTCATGATTTGGAATCCAAATGACGTTTGTCTGATGTGCAATTCTCTAATGATAATTGTAACATATAAAGAAGTTTTACATTCGCATTATGATGTTTATACATTAATTAAATGATATTTGTACAAAAATGTTATGCTGCTTGTACATCAATATAATATTAGTTATATAGGTTTTATGGGCTTATATAACCTTTCTTAGTTTAATATTTCACGAGCCGAAGGCTATATAACGAATTTGTCACACAGCAAATCCTTATTTATATACATGTTCATGTAGATATATACATTAGTATTCAAAAACAAAGAATCAAACAATACCAATGGGAACGCTGCATTATGACGTTATTTGTTTTCAAAGTTTATGAACGTCACAACAGGAGCTGCATTATGACGTCATTTTTTGCACGTGAATCTTTATAACCCGTCTGAGGCTGGTCATACAGGAATTTATGACGGGCTAACCGACCAATTAAATCCCGACACATTTATTTGCAATGTTTGTTTTCACAATGAGATGCGTGAACATCATATAGAAGTGCTGTCGTCATTTAATGATAACTGTACCCTATCAGACAGCTATGGCGTTACATAATTTAAATGTTGGTATTTTTATATTTCAGTCACGACTTAACGATTTATGACGGCGCTTCGGTATCGAAAGGCAAATATAAGTTGTGTAAGTGCATATTTTATGAGAGAAATTACAAAAAAAAATGCAATTTACTTTCTAGTAAACATAAAGCTAACTTTGCAACGAAATTTAAAAACGTTACCTTGGTGATCATATGTCTCTAGCAACATAACAAGTCCTTCGACCACAATACACAAAATAGGGTATATGTATCTTTGTTTTTGGTCCTTCTTTTTGCCATAATGCGTGACGAGCGCCTTAACCATTCTGTCAAGGATTTCCAAGAAATGAAGGCTAAGTGATTGATTCATCTTGCAAAGATAAGACATTATTTTAAATATTAACAAAAAGAAAAAAGTCATTTATATTTTAAGCAAGAACTATAATGTTCACCTTTTTTTATAGAATCGCACTGCAAACGTTAAATATAATTCGAAACCATGTTTCCTTACGTCATAGTTTGAGTTTCTACCACCCATAAATTTAGCTTCATACTTTCCTGTATTCTAAATGTGTGTGCTTGACTGATATACATTTCGGCTTTCATATTTCGGAAGCCCCCTTTATTAATTGTTAGAACATCAATAAGTCATTACATTCAAAGTCAGTCAGTCCGTTCGTTTGTCTGTCTTTGATTATATATCTATTTTATATTTATAAAACAAGAAGAATGCCGGAGGGGGGGGGGGTTGGGGGTTACTCCTCTTCGCCCTATCTTTACCGCTCTGCTTTCATGATAATGTTGCTTTTTCTATTTCTCTCCTGTTAATGGTTTTTCTCCTTTGCTCTCTCGTCACCATGACTGTGACTTATTCTTATGGTGACACCTGCTTCCTTTTTAAACAATGGAAAGGGTTACCGTACAACGAGATGACACGGGAGCATCGCATCGGGTGACAGATGTGTAGCAGGAAATGCTTACCATATCACGAGCACCAGGCCCCGTGACTATAAAAAGAAACTCAAGCTTGAGTGAGCACAAATTCATGCTCAAACTCAATTCATGCTCAACTAAATTGTTACTGTTGTTTCGAAAAGTGATATGATTGAACATGTGTTCAGTTTGAATTTACATATGAAAGTCTTACTAGGCTGAAGTTTTAGAGACTCTGATTTTTGCGTCGTTATCACCTGACATATTCTCATGGGTTTGAATCTAAGTCTGAGCATAGCTTTGAGTTTTTCTTATATTCACGGGGCCTGGTTTCGCTTCTTGTTTTTTTTATAGAAGTTCGTGATGTTTCCATTTTTAATTAATAAATGTATATTTGGTTATTTTTTCTGTGTGCGTCTAACGTTTTCTTATTGTTTGCCAATGTTTACGGACTTACGGCTTTAGAATACCGTCTTGGTTTTTCGATTTACTACTTTACAATAGTTTTTGAATCGATGAATTGGTCGACAAACATAAAACTTTTTTTAAATTTGTTTATCACGTTGATTATGATTTCAATTTGGATATTTGAGAAAACTACCTGACAGTGTGTAAGAAAACTTGTTACAAAATGCCTAGTCCAGTTCCAAATATATAGTTGCAATATGAAACATGCTTCCAATAAGCACTACAACTATACGAGGAAAGTACCAATACTCTGTGAGAGGCACCCCCGTGCCGAACTCCAACTCTTGCTTCGAGGCAGCCGTCATTAATGGTCGCTATAGAGAAAATAAATTTAGAACAGACAAGACCTCGGTAAAGCAAAGCTAAAAAGCCAAAGAATGGAGGAGGGGGAAGTCACGGTGGTAATGATTAACAAAACTAAACTGCAACAATAACATAAAATTGTCTTGCCAAAGTTTAAAATGAACGCGCAGTCAAAATAGGAATTTTTAACGTATTAATCGGCATGAACTGAAACTGATGCTCAAGAATAAAGAACAGTCGAAATTGACAATAGTTTGATAAATTATAGCTAGGGAACCACTTGTAACAGATGTTGGTGTTTAGGACAAACAACAAACCCCAAAATAAAAGTCTTCAATGGTCAATATTTTTAATGTATATCTTCGGTCAACTGCTAATATAAGTTATAAAGACATGGTAATGAAACACATCAAAAATATCTCCCATCTCAAAAAAATAAGAACTTAAAATCAAAATCGGTGTTTGTTTGCATAAACACAGGCGGTAAGCCAATCAGGTAGGTAAAGAATTTGTTTTTACAAACTGAAGAAAGTTAAGCAAAGACATGTTCAGTGTAACCAAATATATATTTATTCACTAAAAAAGGAAACATCACGAACTTCTATGTATTTTACTCTAAGGTGACAATTTTGGAAGAGAAAATAAGAATATTTAAGCTGTCTTACCTGTATCAAAACTCTTAAAATGCATGCAAATCTTTGGAAAAAGGACATGCTTGGAATCAATTGTTTTTCCAGTTTCCCGGCAGTTACGCTATTATTCATAGCATCTGTCCAATTGCCTAGTTTAAGGCAGTGATTATATACTGGTTCTACATGACAGACAACTTCTATTGTCGATGTGACGGCTAAGTGGAAACATCTCGTCACCTTTGAAGATATACATGGTTCTTGGATGTCATTTAAGTTGTCAACGTACTGTGGATGCAAATCTCTTAACTTCCGTATAATGACTTGACTTTCATGATGTGACAATGTCTGGTGGTACAGTATTGCAAACAGTACAAGAATCACTGTTAGAATATTGATCAATGTTTCTGGAACACCCGCTCGTTCTTTTGCAATGCGAAACAAAATGTCAATACATACAAATATATCGTTCTGCTTGTGTTCCATCACTTCACAGTCAAAAACAATCTTCAAAATACAGTCAATTATCCTAGTTTCGACTCTTTTGTTTTCACATTCTAATAATGTCACTAGTCGAAGTAAATCTTTTTCATGCATACACGATGGAATACAACATGAATGTATGTATTTTAAAATTTGTGCTGCGCGTTCTTTGTCTTTCTCCGTGTTATAAAGTCTAGCAACATAATCGCTTTCGTCGTGGAGCATTCCTTAAAACAAGTATATTACAACATTCATTTCAACAATATTTTATTGATATTAAAAGTAGTTAATTTGAAAAACCAAGACGATATTCTTAAGCCGTAAGTCCATGGACATTGGCAAACAAAAGGAAAACGTTGGACGCACACAGACAACTGAACAAATTATTCATTTATTAAGTTTAAATGTAAACATCACGAACTTCTATTCAAAAACTAGAAGCAATATGTAAATATAAAGTTATATAATACACAACCATCTACGTGTATAAAATGATGATAGAAAGTCACGCTGCAATAAAATGGAATTTATCGAGTGCTCAGTGAAATTGCAACATTCATATGAAGGCATACACGTTTTTTACATTTCAATGAATGTTTGGGTACAATTCAAATATTACACACCTTGTTTGTTAGAATAAAATATCTTACCTCCGGGCTTGTAAAATTCACCATTTACGATTATGCCAGGAACGTTGTCATCAAGTCCTGTAACAATTGTATTACTGGAAATGTTATAGGATATGGCTGCAAGTGTCAAATTATTCAAAGGTTCGTACCAGTTATTTCCATTCAGAGTGGTATCGGTTGCCGTTTTCTTATTTGTGGTATTGCTATTACATACAGTAGTTGGATATATTTCTTTTGTCTCTGTTATTTCAGTAAATTTAAATTGTGAGCGGATAGTATCCCTTGCTGTCGCTTTATCATCTGTGTTTTTTGTTTTCTGCATTTGTGTAATATCGTCATACAGTGGTCCTGATTGAACGTATCCTATTGCATAAAATATAGCATCCTTGAATTTCATGCCTCTTTCAGACAAACGACAAGAATTATCTGCATATATTTCCAAGGCATCATCAATAATTAACACTGACTCACCAAAAACATCTTTGTTATTCTTTATGTCTTTCACATTATCTTCATCCCAGTGTTGACATAAAACAACGAAAATCAGCATGTACCAAACCTGCTGAGTTTTTATAAAGGTTGATATCGTTTCATGTCTAACGTACGGGAGGTTTAAACTACTAACTTTCTGTTGATTAAGTTGATCTCGGGCCTCACTCGTGTTTTTCTTACTTTTACAACAAGGATTACCACAGCATATGATCCCAACATCTTTTTTAAATCGACGATCCCAAATTGATGCCATGACGTCAAGATTGCTGTTGACAATTGTTTAATACGTTCTAGTAAGGGGCGTGTCATTCAAAAATAGTTAATGCAGTAACAATTCGCTTCATGTTCATCGATGCATTTACCCTTGAATAGAAAATACACATAATTTATTAACTTTATGAATAACAATTATTTGATAGCACACATTTAGCATGAACTTGATTACTAAGATAACATTTGAAATGCGAAAATAAATATTCTGATAATTTTAACGGCAAAATTAAAAAAGTTACTTTTATTAGTGCATGTGTGGTTTTATCGGTCTTGAAAAGTTCCATATCGTATATTATTGATTTTGCACTGTCAACATATTTTTTTTAATGACAACAAAAAAATGTTTCCTGTTATCCCGTTAGTTTGCCCAGTCATGTCTATGGACTTGTGAACAAGAATAGCGTCTCAATTTTCCGCATTTTACACGTTACAGCTGGACCTGGAACCTCGGATGAGCTTCTTGTAAAACAGAGCTTGTCTGCTCAAACAAGAAATACAATTCTTCAAAGTATTTATACATAACATCTTAGATTAGTTAATAATGCAAAAATGCAATCTGAAACATGCCTCCGATAAATATGATATTTATAAGAAGAAGGAGCAAATATTCTGTGTAAGACACCACCGTCCCGAAACCCAGATCTTGCTTCGAAGCTAAGCTAAGCTTGCTTGCTTAATTAATTAATCATTAAAATTGATTAAATTTTTGTCATAAGTTTTATCCTTTTTTGCATGTTCCAGTCCAGATGATTTCCTAATACGTTAAAATAACTCCTTTTTTGACTACGCACACGTCTAAAATTTGGGCAAAACAATTTTAAAGTATTATTGAGGTGTGGTTTTGGCCTTCATTTCCTTCTTGATTTTTACAACCCCTTTTATGGCTTCAGAGTTCTGATTTATCGAGTCTTGTATATTCTAAAATAATAAAAAACATTTCCTTGATCATCCATTTATGACGGTTGATTCGAACTTTGACCTGGAGTTACGGACGAGGGTATTGGCTCTTTTCTCTATGAATATTAAACTTATTTGTGGCATGTTTCAGTCTGTTATTTTGTATTTCTACTCTTCTAAATTATATTTATTTGTGGTACGTCTTAAACAACAAAGGTGTTGCCATACACATGGTCACAACAAATTTCTTACGTCCCTTGTTATTCTAGAGCTTTGCATTTTATTGTTTTAATAAAAGGATTACTTTCCGATTAGGTACTTTTGTACTTAAGTTTTAGAAGTGGACCTTAAATTCTGTGCATAAACAGATTTCGCTTTCAAATTGGTTAATGTGATATCGTCCATTTATCTTATGGTGACCAACTGTAGTAATTGAATTAATTTAATTTGAATTAGAAATGTTGGTTCAACATGACTTGTTTGCTCAACCGGCTTACTGGAAGCATAACGTATTATCGAATGCCTTCTTTCAAAATTATTTTAAATTTGTTTTTTTTTTATAAAGTTTCTGTTTTGCAAACAAATGTTATATAAACAATTTTAGTTTCAAAAACAAAATTGTTGCAGTGTGTTTGTTGGTTATGTTTCATTAGATAGAAAGTGAAAAAAAAGTCTTCATCATTAAAGTCCTTTAGATGTTAGATACTTTTTTATTCATTCATTCATTCATTTCATTATATTAGTATATACATTTAATAAAAGTTAAAGAATAAATGGCTTACACCGGGTTAACCCTCTGGATAAAAAACAATGAAAGTAGCTTAATAACAAACAATAGGCATTCACATCACTCCAAATATAAAAAAATTAGTTCAGCACATCATCACGCCAAAGAAATTTAAAAACGTCAAAAGCTAATGATTCATAGTTTGGATTTAAATAGAACAATTACCCATAACTCGATGGAGATATTCCAAGACTTTCATCTCAATTTCTTCAGTATGTCCGTGCGTGTTATTCTAATGTCACAGACTTTCATTCTCGTAATATTGACCTTGCCACACATTTTACAGATTTATCAATATCATAAACTACGTAAAATACTTTCTGTTAAAATACGGTAAACTTCGTATAACCTTAGAGCCATTTCACAACATCGTTTTATGAAGATCTTGTTTAGAACGGCCCAGGAGCACCTTCTCTTGTTAGAAAATGTCTTATATTTAATTGAACGCAGCTATAATCCTCTGATAGTGAAGCACACTACAGGTCTAGTAACGTGTCCATTAACCGCTGCTAACTGGCAGCGGTTTTGTCATTGCACACCCTTCATCAATACTGCTAGCGCTCAATGACGGGCTTTAGTTGAAGTTCGAAAAGTCTTTAGATATCCGTCCTTTTTGTTGTTGAATATCGTGTTTTTCTTATTTCTGAGCTTACACAGATCATATGGCAGTAATTACTTAAGACTTTTCGCTATTTCACCGGCACATAACTGGATGATTGCCTGCACTCTAACGGTCGCCGTTTGTTGAAACCGTGAAGTTTAAGTCGGCTTTGTTTTTGCTGTTAAACATTTGCGAGCACTTTAATTGTTCAAATAAGTGTCAATATTCAGCTACTAAACTATGTATTTACGCTAATGGTCAACACGATTTTGTATAGTTGCTAGTATAATTTTCATGCGTCCATTTGCCAATTGTGAATGGTAATATGTTTTATTCATTTAGATTTTTGACAATTGATGTGAGCGGTTAATTGTTAAAATTCTTGACTGGACAATGAAGTTTATTAATTTTATTTAACTTTTAGATGTATATCTATTTTAAGGAGGCCGACTCTAATTTAATTGCA
>JAUMGZ010205383.1:0-12279 GCA_032359645.1 Pododesmus macrochisma | reverse complement strand
AATATTTGTATATTTACCTCATTGATACCCCACCTCTTGAACCAGGTCTGTCAGAACCAGGGGGCAATGGAGGGGGAGGACCATTCATACCTATTAACAAGACAACAAAACATGCAACATCATAATTACTATACTTTAAAACAAAACGTATAAAAATATACAAAATAGAAATATTTCTATCAAATGTTACAATATACTGTCAGATCAATGTCACATGTGTAATCACAGAAGAGAAAGAAATCTAGAAATTAAGAAAAAATTAAGAAAAATATTCATTTTCATATTCATTGTTTTCTTACTTAATGATTTAAAAGAAATGCAAATTGTTGTCAAACACAGAATTCTTTATCTTTGACCTGATGACAAGCCTAGGTTGGCCTGTGAGATGACAAACCCAGATATACACCCTTGAAGGACCATACATGTGTATCTATAGTTACCTGGAGGAGGCATTCTTAAAGGTAAAGGTCGTATAAGTCCACTTGGTCCATGCATTGTCCTTCTCTCCATGTCTGTTAATCTAAATACACAAAACAATAGTTCATGCTTCAAAACACATGGTTATTCTATACAGAAATTTAAACAAGAGGCCCATACGGCCTAAACATCCAACTGGTTGTAACAGTACTAAATTCCATTTGCTACTTCAACCCCATATTGCATAAACAATTTTTGACTTTACATTTAGGCCTTCAAGGAACTTAATTATTAATGACCAAGGGTTGCAATATATAAAGTGTTATTGTAAAATTTCTGAAACCCTATTACCTGCCTTACCTGCCTTATTTAGATAAAATTTATCAAGTTGTTACAGAATATTCAAACATATTTGCTTTGTTGAACTTCACCCTCAAAATATGTAACCAACCACATACTTGAATATGCATACGCTAATGGAGCTACACATGAAAAACTTTAAATTCTAGACTTCTGATTCACTAGAAGATTATATACATTTTGTAAAATGTTTCCTATTTTGATCCACTTGTGGCTGAGCCCCATAATTTGAATAAATTTAAGCCCCCTTTCACCAAAGATGAAACCTGTTTTAAATTGAAATTGTTGGAACAAAAGTATTTTTCTTCATGCACATCTTCATAAGGTGTACTGTCATTGTGGTAAGTTTAATTGAAATCCATTATATGGTGTAGAAGTTGCGCTTACAAGATTTATGACATGTAAGTGTACAAGTCAAATTATTTCTCCTTGAAATTGTAGGAATGAAAATATTTTTTTCATGCACATCTTCATTAAGTGCACCATCATTGTGTAAAGTTTTATTGAAATACATTAAACAGTGTCGGGGGAGTTGTGCTTACGAGATCATGACATGTAAATGCGCTGACAAGATTCATGGACAGACCGACAGATGGACAGGGTGATTCTTATACTTCGTTTGCGAGTGGTATAATAAGAGTGATGTATATATGGATGAAGCAGGACATTTGTACTTGTCAGTAAGATTTGAAGTGTAATACTCACTTTTGCCGTAGGACAGACATCTCATGACGTGACTCCTTTAGTTCCCTTTCTGCTGCTCTAGCAGCCAACTGTCAACAAAGATATAAACATCAATATTTTTTAATAGAAATACATGTTCATGTACATCAGTGTCAATTCCTATGCTCAATCTCATTTGCACTGTCTTTTCAAAGCACCTAAAAACAATTTTAAATATTCATTTAATAATTCTAATTGCTACAAGAAACAACATGCTTAAAATATAAATTTTAAGATTTGTTCTTTCTATCTAAAGAAAATACAAAATCTTTTTTCAAACCAGCATGGCACCAAAATACTATACTTTTAGTAAAGAGTAGTTAGGGGTTTTCTCTGTCAATAGAATATAAAATTCCTTTTTTTTTCTTTCTGTCTTCCAATTTTTAAATTGATGCTTACCCAGTTTTCATGAGCCTTCTTTTCATTAGCTGCAATCTGAATATTAGACAAATTTATATCAGTAATGTATACTTTTTCAATAGATTGATCTTAGTTCATATTAATGTAGTGATATTATATCCTTCTAACTGGTTAAGACAACTGTATGACCAGCATCATTAACCTATTATAACTTTCTAATGCTGTTAATGTTTTACATATAGACATCTTATCGGTCCTGTCTACTCTTGGTATTACTTTAAACATGTATTTACACAAATATACATAAAATTGTACACTCTGATCTTACTTATAAGTCGTTAAGTTCAAAAGATATTTCGTATGTTCTGTGGTAAATGGTATTTTAATATAATAATTTGTTATCTTATATTATAAATTCAATACCTGCTTATATAAATGTTTACCTGTGCTCTGAAGTCTTTCTCAGCTGCTAATATCTCTGCTTTCAAGTCATCTGATTGAGATCTGAAAAACATGTGATCAAATTCAACAAATTTCCATGTATGTTTTCATGTCTTTGACTTGTATCGTATTAGTAAACCTACCTATCTGTATCTTTACTTAGTTTTGATTTGATTGATAGCTATTACTCTACCTGTAGGTCTGTAATTCTTCCTCTACCATCTTGCTCCTCTCATCTGCATGCTCTAGTCTGTTGATATTCTGCTTTTTCAAAGCTTCTTGTTCACCCAATTCTCTGTTTGATAAAAACCGTTACATAATTCATTGCAGACAATGAAATGGAGGGGAAGCATTAATCAATACCAATCAGAATTTATGAGATAACAAAAAATATTAAAAATTATTTCATTGAAATAGGAAATTGTCAAATGAACCATTGTACAGATTTTTCAAGAATCTCAAATAAATCCATGCTCTGGAAATCAGGTAACTATCATGAAAAGTCTGCCAGATCAGACTTTGGAAGTGGACGTCTAAGAATGAAGAGTGTAAATAAAAATAAACCAGCCAGTATATTCAGAAGGATAATGTTTAAGGAAGAGGGACCTTCTATCTAGATATATCAAACTATTCTGAATTTTCTTAGTTCAAATTTCACATAAACATGTCAATAATACATAAACTGGTAAGAATACAGAGATGTTCCTTAAAACTCAGTGAAGTATGCACTGGACACAACATACCTCTGTAACTGTATTTCTTTCTCTTTGAAGTAGTGAGATAAAACATTCAACTTTGTTTGTGCCTCCTGATTTTGACGTTCTGCTTTCATTTTATCTGCTTGCATTGTATCTATCTTGGCTTGTTGGCTTGCTATTTGTTCTGTATTGTAAATAAAACATTAAGCTCTAATTTGTGATATAACTTGCGGTATGAAATGTAGAAGCAGTTTCTTTAGAACTTCACTTGTTTATATTTTCAATGAAAAATATGAAATAAAATTTCAAACATTTGGAAACATTTTTCATTGATGAAGACAACAAGAGATGTTTTTTTCTGTGGGAAGAAACCAGAGCATGAAGAGAAAAACCATATGTTCAGGTCAGTAGTGACCCTTTTTCTAGTCTAGTTAATGATGAGTAACCTTGACTGACAAGATTTCAATACTGTTAGCAACCAACTATTAATCCTCTTGATTTCTCATTGAAAGATTTATGGCAGTTTGGGAGGAGGCGTCTCAAATTGATGGATAATGTGAATTACAGACAACACATGAAAAGTGATAAGAAAAGCTTGAATGAGCTAACATAATTCAGCGTAATACCTTCCATATCATGTCTACATTGTGTTTCTATTTCCAGTTTGTTGGTCAGTGTTCTATTGTCCTCTTCTACAGCCTTCAGTGATGCATTCACCTACAAATACATTCTTATTAATAGTCATTTGTAACCTTCATCTACTGAAGTTTTTATACATTAAGGTTAGTACACATTTACAAGTAAAGAGTCACAATCAAGCTTTTCTTGTAAAACTGTATAGGCAGCTTACCATAGAAACATCCATCATAGCTTTAAACTTCTCCTGCACACTACCATTATCTGTAAAAGAACATAAATAATTTATTTTCAAAACAATCTTGGCAAAAGTTTAAGCTTCTCGGACACCGGTGAGGAAGCTGCCAACCAAATACCAACATAAGCTCTCCCATTATGTTTCTAAAAAAGAGCACAAAAGAGATATTCCACACATATTCCAAGAGTTCACAGTAATGTTCAAAACTACTGTATAAATACAATAAAATACAATGTTAAGCTGAAAGACCCATTCTACATAGTTGTTTCTATATGAATTTACGTTACCTGCTTCTTCCTGTTCTTCATTATCATCTGTCTCAAATGCCTTAAGCTGTAGGAAGCAGTCTCGTAGTACCTGGATAAAACATATATAACATTGAAGACGAGATAACATGTTATATGGATAATACATAGTGAAAGTAATAGTCAAATGTATATTTGTTTGTCTTTCAAATGCAATGTAAACTAGAATTTGTTTTCGTTACAAAAACACATGTCTTTCCTTCTCTCCCTGACCCCAAAAAATAAACAAAGGGATATAATCAGAATTGAAACACAATAAAGAGAAAAAAAATTAATTGTGAAAAGAGAATATTTATCCAAGAAATAAGGGACAATAACTCTGGCAAAAAGTCACATTTATGTCATTTTAGTACAAAAAACTACTTCACGACATGATGCTTGTGTACACTTAATTTTGTTAACCTAGGTCAAATAATTAATTTAGGATCTAAACAAAGAAATTTTACAAGAAAGAGGCAATTACCCTGGCAAACGACTCCCAGTGACATCATTTTAGTATGTGATCCTTTTTGTCGTACCATGATGTATAAGTACACCTCATTTGATAAACCTAGGCTAACTACTGTTGAAAACATACTCGGGAAAAAGAAATTCTATAAGTAAAGGGGCAATAACTCTAGGAAACAATGTTGAACGGTAGGATTTATATAGACATTACATCATTATGTTATACCTCCAACTCATTTTCCTTGAATGATAGATCTTCCTGCATCTGTTTTTGTCTGGCTTCTGATGTGTTCAATCTCTCACTCAAGTCCTGTACTCTGTAAGACAGCACATCATACAAAACTTACATATATCATAACAATGTGACTATGAACCCACGAGGCAGAATTATATAACATTTAAAGGAGTATGAGTTATGTGTATCAATACTTATAATATCTACATAGAATTCCAGTGCAACCTGCTCTAGCAACCACCTCTATAAAGAGACCATCTGTACATAAAGACCGCTAAAATCAGGTCCCTTGAAGTCTAATTACACTTATTTTACCTGTATATAAAGACCACCTCCATAAAAAGACATTTTTTCTGGTTTCTTTGGTGGTCTTTATAGACAGGTTTGTCTGTATACACAAAATGTACAATTTTCTTTCATTTCTACATAAGAACAATGTGACTAGGATTTCTGTATATCAAAACCAATATCTACGTAGAATTATACAGACATTGCTACCACTAATTGAACTACAGTACTATAATATATAATTTAGCCCATTGAGATGCCCAATGTTTTTTTCTATACTAAGATACAAACTGTATTTGTTTTTTCTTATGAATTTCAGCTAATTGTAAAGTTTGAATTCTTCTTTGAATATGATATAAATTTTACTTACTTTTCATTCCAGTCATCTGCTTCTTGTAATAGCTGAAAAATGATTTACAAAATAAAATAAAAGCAGTTTAGAGAGTAGAAGCGGCCTGATCTAATTACATATATTGTTAACAATTCATGTGATCAGTATGTCCTTTTTCTGTATTTATTTCCATGTAACATTTCAAAATCCAGCAGATTTGACAATACATATAATATTGTTCTCAATCTTACATAACGTATAAAAATTGCACTAAATGTTCATGTGTAAATGTAAATAGATCTATGTAAATTTTTCTTTTGAGAATTTGTATCGACTTAGTATTTCAATGAAATTTTATGTTTATACCAGTAAGAAATCTTCTCTAGTCAAGAAGTATATAACACAAAGTATATCTGAAATGTGTTGTATATAGGTAGGATTACCTGTTGTTTCCTAGTGTCTAGGTGCTGAACCTGGTCCATCAACGACTGTACTTGTGACTTTAATGATGATGCTTCTGTACTAACCTCTGTATACATAGCGTTCATCTGTTGATAAAATTGTAACATTCATTTCTGATTAAATTGTAACATTCATTTTCGATAAAATTGTAACATTCATTTCTGATCAAATTGTTACATTCATTTGATAAAATTGTAACATTCATTTCTGATTAAACTGTTACATTTTTTTCTGATAAAACTGTAACATTCATTTCTGACAAAATTGTAACATTCAATTCTGAAGATTATAACATTCATTTCTGATAAAGGATTAAACAAAATAGATGTCAAAACAAATCTTCCTTGATGCAAAAGGCAGTGTTAAAATGAATAATAATATATAACAAGGAAATAAACTAAGGTCAAATTTAGGTTTCATTAAGAATAAGAAGCCAATGAATACTTAATGTCCACCTGTATACATCAATAATGAAACTAGATTTAACAAAGCTTATTTACAAAACCAACAGTCCACTTTAAATGCTAACTCTAACTCCAAGAGTATTTTGGATTTGTATATACATGTACACCCTTTAATAGATGTGTGCAATGAACATCTATCGTAAGTTTTATGCAAACAGACCAGTCAATACAAAATAGAAATTAAAAAAGGTGTCAATTATTCAGAAGCCAAGACTGCAGTATTGAATCAATGATTCTTAAAAAATATTTGAAAATTTATCAACCAATTAGAATACAAAAATGCGATCTGAAACATGCCTCCAATAAATATATTATTTATGAGAGGAAAGAGAATTGTGGGCATTTTGGATGGATGTTGGCAACTTTGAACACAAATCTGAAAGGGGACTGCAGAAGGAACATAGGTATATTAGGTTTCATGAAAATCTGACCAACAGTTGTAAATAGGAAGTTAAAATGTTCAAGTCAATCAAAAGCTATTGAGGCCATATATATTGGATGGAGTTTTGGCAATGTCAGAAACAAATCTTAAAGAGGATCTTGCACAGAACATGTACATCTATATAAAGTTTTGTAAAAATCTGATTATCAAGAATTTAAAAAGATCTCGGCCAATCAGAAGCCATTGTAGAAATATTGGTTGTATTGATGCAAGGTTAGACACAATTCTGAAAGGATACCATGCAAGAAAAATCTCTTTAAAATGTTGGGGTTTTTGAGAAGTCAAAAAGGTGAACTGTTTACATTGCTGATGACAAATATGCAGCTATGATGACTAAAGCCAAGCATAATTTTTAAACTAAGGTGAGTTATTAAGCACACATGTTAAAGTTTAAGATATACACACCTGTTGGAATTGTTGTTCTCTCTCATATATAAGACCATCTTTCTGTTGCACCTGCTGTATGTAGCCTGTAACTAATTCCTCCTTTGACTGAACTTCTTTTCTCTTAGCAGATACTTCCTGTTTAAATTCTTTTACATCACTTTCAAGAGTATTAACATTCTTCTTCAGAACGTCTACATGCAACTATAATACAAAACAAAGTCAAAAACAGTTATCAAACAATGCAAGAAATTATATTCTATACTGCCAAGTAACAATTTATAGTAATCATTACTGTTTCTCATTTAGCTATGACATGAAACAATATTAACTTTAATCTTTGATTTTTTTTTTTTTTTTAAATACATGCACAACCTACGTTTATTATTAAATTAAGCATTTGTATAACATAAATCATGTTATTATGACTTTAACTATAACTAGAACACAGACCTGTCAGCAAGGGTCCTGCCAAGTGTATTATTACAGGAAGTTCATATACAAATGATTCTGTCACTAATTTAACCGTTTCTTCCTTCGCACCTGTATAAATGTCCCACTCACCTTATAGTTTTGAACATCGGATTCAAGGTCAATAGAAGAAGACTGTTTTACAACCATATCCTTTTCCATTGTTTTTATCTGTCCAAATTGTATAAAAAGAACTTAGATAATCTATAGTTTTGTATTGTTACATGTATATGAGTGTGAAGTTAGTAACAGGCTGTAAATGTCATGTTCTACAACTAAATTACTATCAAACCATTTTATTTTAAGAATTATTTTTTCTTAACTCATAGAATTAAATCATTACCGGTATCTAGGTGATCAATGTCCAATTCAAATAACCACACAGAGGAATCAACAGTGTCTCATCATATTAGCAGCAACAGGTTTTTAAATAGTATGAAAAAAGTTAACTGACAACAATGGTTGATGAAAGACAAATCAGAAAAACCTATAAGAGCAAAACTAAGTATAAAGAAAATCCCAATATTCATCATGAGGATTAAACATTCTATGATATTACCCTACCTTATTATTAACACCTTGTAGTTCATCTTCCAGGTTCTCTTTTTCCTTTGTCATAATAAACAGCTGTTCTTCAAGCCCACGTACAACCACTGAGAATCATAAAAGAAACTTCAATGACCACAATTTAACACATAATGATATTCAAATCTGTCTGAATTACAGTGCAGAGTATGTAATGTGTAGTTAAGAATACAGGGGATGAAATATAGATTATGTTCATTTTGAGTTTAATGTTGCTTTAAGCTAAGGTAAAATGATGGAGCTCTGTGACTGGATAATCTTTTTTTTTTTTTTTTGTTTGAAATCTTAATTTCATTGTAATAATATTATATGGTGTCGTTATATGGTATCTTCAATACAGACGACATGTACTTACAAACAGGGTCTTTTGTCTTTGGTTTTCTGCTCTGTTTAAAAAAAAATCCCAGTGAAGTTAGAATTAACTGTGGGATTTACCAATTCATAGGAAGTGAAAACAATGTATCAAAGATAGCTTCTATTCTTATTAAATAGACTGTTCTGTTTTAAGACTTGTGCTTGTCTAAACCAATGGCATGCCCAAATTATCATTCATAAATATTTTATCTCCAACACTCAATATTTACCATATCAAAAGAAATTCAACCGCAAAAGAAATAATTTACACTGAAAAAATACTATTGACAAGATTTAAAATAGAAAAAAGAAAAAACTTACTTTACAGAGACTGCAACAGCTGATGAACATGGCTACTATGATAGTTACAATAAACACTAGAACTGTCATCTGTGGAGACAAACCCAGTGGTTCTTGTTCTAGCAGTGACTGTACTGAAGGTGGCATCTGTAAAATATCACAAATACTTAGTGAAGTTTTAAACACAATCTTTTCTGTTAGTCAAGTCTGAAACATAATCTCTTTTGTTCATCATAACATTAGAACTGTTACATTTTTCATATGTAATGATTCACACAGAATATAAAAATATTAACATCTAGTTTCATATGAAGTGTAACATATTTATTACATACACATATAAAAAATATCAAGATACAAGAATGATTTGTTGTGTGACAACAGACTATTAGTAACTGATTTCAATCTTAATTTATGTTAATCTTTTACATTTTAGAAAAAAACATAATGTTTTGATAATTACAAGATTTCAGGGAACATGTACATGTATTTGTTTTTAGAACTTGTTAGATTATAGTATGTACATATGAATTGTTCTTACCTTGTGAACAATGTTCTTTAGTTTGTTCTCTATTGTTTTACTCCAGGAATGCTCCACTTGGTAAGCTTTATCCTCCTTGTCTTCTAAATCACCATCATCTATCTTCCTGTGTAAAATACTATCAATCTTATAATCTCCTGTCACCTTGACCTCAGGTGATTCTGTAGTTACCTTGTCATCTTCAGCTGGTACATCCTGTTGCCATGGTTGAACTTTTGCTGTTGGTTTTGTTCCCACTGGAGGAGGTGGTATATCAGGAGAGTCTACTGTAGGGGGAGTAACTCCTGACTCTTGATTACCTTTATTCAAATCTTGTTTGTGTTCAGAATCCTCTGTAAGAGAGGGTTCAGTGTTTTGTGAGTAAACAGTAGGTTGAGTTGTTTCCGTGTTTTGTGAATCAATAGTAGGTTGAGTTGTTTCCGTGTTTTGTGAGTCAATAGTAGGCGGTGTTGTTCCAGTATTTTGTGAATCAACAGTAGGTTGAGTTGTTTCTGTGTTTTGTGTGTTACTCTTTGTTTGGATCTCAACTTTTTGATTGTTTGTATTTAGTGGCTGTTGATTTTCAGAGTTCTTTGAGGTTCCAGCCTGGTTGCTTTGTTCGTGTGACAATGGTTTTCTAGATATAAAATCAGCTGTAGCATATGTATCCTGACTGACCTCAGGTGTTGGTATTTTAGTGTCATCTGTATCAGGTTTTGTATTATTTTGATAGGTGCCTTGTTTTCCATAAGCATTATCTAATAAAGTATCAGTTAAGGCGTCTTGTTGTGGAGAAACTGCATCCATGGAAGACAAGAGTTCATCAGACACGGACACAACTTCCTTTAAATCTTCAGATACAGGTTGTACATCACTTTCCTCTGTTTGAGTTGACTGGTCAGATAACAATGTGGTCTCACTTGTGGACAGTGTGTCCTCTACACTTGTAGTGTAGGACGGATGCTGGTTCACAGACTCGTCTATAGCCGAGTTCACATCAAGTAAAGAGGATGCTGAGATGCTTTCGGTAAAAGACTGATCATTTGTACTCACTTCATCATCTGATGAGCTTGTCAGCGATATATAAGAGACATCAGATTGTTCTGTTTTCACTTGGGCTAAAACACTTAGATCGAGTGACTTTATTTCTACTAATGGAGTCTGTAAGGTTTCTTCCTCAAACATATCTAGAGGAAATGGTGTACCATCTACAATAGTATAACCTGGTGGTGCTTGGACCTCTGTATTGACTGTCTGTTCTTGTTCACTTGCTGGTGTAGGTTTTACAAGACTAGGTTCCGTCTGCGTTGTTTCTGCAGAAGACACATACTTGTTAACGTCCTCAATCTTGTCACCTTGACTTTGTATCTCAGTGTCAGTTTTCTGTTTAGTGTCTACTTGTTCTTTGCCTTGTTTTCTATCTTCTTCTTTAACATTACCCTCAGTGTCTATAGGTTTAATATTTTCATCCACTGACACTATTTTCTTCTCTTTGACAGTATTCTCTACTGGTATACTGGCTTCTGTCTTTGTATGGGTTTGTGATCTAGTTTCCTCAGTTTTCTGAACAACAGTTTCTGCTTTGTCTACTTCACTATGGTATTCGTTAACCTTTTTGTCACTGTGTTCACCAGATTCTTGCAGCTTTATCTCCTTCACATCTTTCTCTGGCAATTCAGTTTCTTTAGACGTAGAAGGATCAGTAGTCTTTGGCGGTGTCAATATTTTTTCAAGTTCAGTTGGATCATTGGATTCTTTACTTTGTATTTCTCCTTCATTAAGTTCTACAAAGTCACTAACCTTATCTACAGGTTTCACATCAACTGATTTTACAATGTTTTTGACTTTATCAAAGTCTAAATCTGAAGAGTCAGTATCCTTTGTGAGTGCCTCAACATCTTCTGTTTTTGTAGGGTTTGTGTCTTTCTCTGGTGTTTTTACATCTTCTATTTTTGTAGCATCATTTTTCTTCTCGTGTGTCACTACATCTTCTGGATCCTGTTTAGGTGTATTTTCATCTTTTGCTCCTGTAGCAAACATGTTCTTGTCAGGTGACTTCATATTTTGAGCTTTTGTAGGGTCTGTTTCTTTCTCTGGTGTTTTCACATCTTCTGTTGTTGAATCGTCAGTGTTTTCCTGTGTCTTTACACCTGCTGGCTCTAGATTTGTAGGATCATTGTCCTGTTCAGGTGTTTTCACATCTTCTGTTTTTGTCGAGTCTGTATCTTTCTCAGGTGTTTTCACATCTTCTGTTTTTGTCGAGTCAGTATTCATCCCAGGTATCTTTCCATCTTCAGGTTTTGTAGTTTCACTAGCTGTATCTTGAGGTAACACTTCACCAGGTTTAGTTGGGTCAGCACCAGCAGTCTTTTCCTTTAAATCCTCCGCTGGTTCACCATTACCAGGATCAATGTCAAGCAGTACTTTTGTCTTTGGCTGTGTAGTATCCTCTAATTCTGTAGGATCAGCCTCACTAACAGACTTGTCAACTGTTTCCGTTTGTTTTTCTTCTTTCTGAGGCGCCTCTGCCTCTTGTATCTCTGTGTCATCTTGTTGGCTACTCTCTTCCTCTTCTTCAACTTCTGTATCATCTTTCTGTATGTCATCTTCATTACCTTCAACTTTCATCTGGTCATTCCTTGCCCTTTCTTTGTCCTGCTTACTTTGATCGCCTACTGGAATCTTCTGCTGGGTTTGACTGGGTGGTCCAGGTTCTTGTGTGTTGTCTGGTGATGTCTTCTCTTCACTAGGTACATCATCAGGTGAGTCCAGCATCTTGTTCAAATCTGAATATAAACAATCATACAATGTATCAGTT
>JAUMGZ010205372.1:0-12279 GCA_032359645.1 Pododesmus macrochisma | reverse complement strand
GGGGTAAAAAATAGATCCATCTGGACCAAAGGACTTTTCTCATACAAATCCCGTCCGTCTCTGTTAACTTTTAACATTTTCAACTTCTTCTCCTAAACCACTGGACCATTTTTATCCAAACTTGGTAGAAAGTATCCCTAGAGTAAGGGGATTCCGATTTGTTCAAATGAAGGGGCTGGGCCACTAAGGAGGCGGGGGGTTGACAAAACTTCAAAAATCTTCTTCTAATAAACGAGAAGGCCTAGAGCCTAATGTTTTGGTATGTAGCAATTTAAGGGTATGGAGAACCAAGTTTGTTCAAGGCATGACCCTGGGGTCAAAATTAGGTTACGCGTTTTGGGGTCAAAGTTCACAATAACAAATATGTTAACTATTCACATTTTTGACTTCTTGTCCAAAACTATTCGACCAATTTCATCCAAACTTGGTAGAAGTCATCCCTGGGGGAAGGGAATTCAGATTTGTTTAAAAGAAGGGGATCGGCCCAAGGGGCGCCACTTCGGGGCCGAAAGGGGGGAAATTTGACAAAACTTCAAAAATCTTCTAAAAAACTAGAAGGCCCAGAGCTAAATGTTTTGGTATGTAGTAACCTTTAGGCATGGAGAACCAAGTTTGTTCAAGGCTTGACCCTTGGGTTCAAATTAGGATATACATTTTGGGGTTAAATTCAACACTATATATATATATAATTATATAGCAATTATGATCTTTTTCACATTTGTGACTTCTTGTCAAACACTATTTGACCAATTTCATCGAAACTTGGAAGGTATCATCCTTAGTGGAAGGGGATTTAGATTTGTCAAAATGACGGGGCGCAGTACCCAGGGAGAGTCGCTTAGGGCCCAAATGGGGAAAATTCGATAAAAATTTCAAATCAATTCTTATAAACTAGAAGGCCTAGTGCATAATGATTTCGTTTGAAGTAACTTTAGGGCATGTCGAACCAACTTTGTTCAAGGTGTTACCCTAGGACCAAAAGTATTCAAATGCCAATCCAGATGTAAGTTAAGGCCCCGTGGGCCTCTTGTTTGGGTCAAAATTCAACACTATAGCAAATATGTTGACTTTTCACATTTTTGACTTCTTTTCCAAAAAAACTGAACCGATTTCATACAAACTTGGTAGGACATATCCCTAAGAGAAGAGGATTCAGATTTGTTCAAATAAAGGGGCTGGGCCCACAGGAGGCGCCTTTTTGGGGTCCAAAAGGGGGAAATTTGACAACATTTCAAAAATCTTCTTCTAACAAACGAGAAGACCTAGAGCTTAATATTTTGGTATATTGCAACTTTAGGGCATGGAGAACCAAGTATGTCCAAGGCGTGACCCTGGGGTCAAAATTAGGTTACGCGTTTTGGGGTCAAAGTTCAACATTATAACAAATATGTTAACTTTTCACATTTTCCTGGGGGCCAAAAAGGTGGAAATTTGACAACATTTCAAAAATCTTCTAATAAACTAGATGACCTCGAGCTTAATGTTTTTGTATGTAGCAACTTTAGGGCATTGAGAACCAAGTTTGTTTAAGGCGTGACCCTGGGGTCAAAAATGATATGCATTTTGATGTCAAAGTTCAGCACTTTATATATAGCAAATATGATACTTTTTTACATTTTCGACTTCTTGTCCAACACTACTTGACTAATTTCATCCAAAATCATTAGGGAAAGTGGGTTCAGATTTGTTAAAATGATGGGGATCAGTACCCAGGGAGGGTCACTGGAGGGCCCAAATGGGGAAAATTTGATAAAATTTCAAAAATCTTCTTATAAACTAGAAGGCCTAATGATTTGGTTTTAATTAATTTGAGGGCATAGAGAACCAACTTTTTCAAGGCATAACCTTACGGTCAAAAGCCCTTCGGGTCGTGAACTATGTCCCAACACTCAACTATCTTGCCATAGTAACTGCAAAACACAACTCTATTATATAAATATTCTATAGTGTACGCTTAAAACTAAAAAGGTCAGATATCACTTATGTCTTTGTAAATGGCAAAGAAAACAAACCACCATCACACCATATTCCATTGCATTATCAAGATCTTTTCAAGTCGCAAGATATAGTTTCTTTTGATAAATGCTAAGCATGTATAATGTGTCGGTTAGAATTGATATTCATTTGTTCCATGATAAAATATCTGCCTTTGTAATGAAAAAAGAATGTCAATAATATAGCATTTGCCATCGATAGGGTATTTTACAATTGTAAGAAATATACATGTATATTGAATGTCTTATAGTAATAAGAAACACTAGAAAATTCTTGAAATGTATGTCCTCCGCTAGATTAATATTTTTTACAGAAAAACATATTGCATTGCCCATCAAATTAAACATTATTTTGCAAACTAAATTTGGTTAGAATCGTACCAAATTTTAAAAGTAAGGGACGTCGGAGCACTGAAACTTATTAACCAATGAGAATTTAGTAACCTCTTTAATATGTGCACCTCTCATCAGCTTAGAAACTTACCCGAGTGTTGTCATTATGTACCCGCATACCAAATTTGTTTGAAATCGGACCATATTTAGGGCAGTTGGAGCAAGGAAACTAACTAACCAATGAGAAATAAGTAACTTAATTAATATGCATAAATATGCAGGCATCTCATTGGCTATTGAACTTGGTCAAAATGCTGTCATTATGTATTTGAATACTATGTTGGGTTGAAATCTGACTATATTAAAAAAGGGCAGTTAGAACTTAGAGCACGGACACAAATTTACCTATGAGAATTTAGTACTCTGACATTGGCTACGCACGCAAACCAATTAACCAGTGCGAATTTAGTAACCTCCTTAATTAAAATGCGTAAATATGCACGCATCTCATTGGCGATTGGACTTAGCCCGCGTGTTGTCATTATGTACTTCCATTTCAGGGCACAGTTGGAGCACGGAAAACAAAGAGGGAGAGACGGACGGACAAAGTGCGGGAAACCATTGACCTTTAGGTAACGAGTTATTAACCATCCGTCCCGCCATATTTTTTATTCCCCGAATAATTTGGCGAACTTAAGAAGTAACTGATTATTTATTTAAATCGACATTTTACCGCGAAGGGACTCGGAGCTATTAAAGAATTGTGTACCTGTTAGGAATTATTGAAACAGGTTGGTTCATATGACGAGAAAAAAACAAGTACTTGATTCAGTCGTATGGCAGCATTGTTACCGAGAACATGGATTAGAAGGTGTGTGAAGTTGAAGTCACTGAAAGTATGCTAGTTACCATATTTCTGACAGATACAGAATTCATCTGACAATAGTAAAACTGACTGGAGTTTTGTTATTACTATCTCTCACCGTTACCAGCATAGATATTGCCCAAAATGCACACTTGTAAGATATTTAACTATTTAGACTGTTTAAAGATCAAAACTTCAACACCGCCGCCTGTACAATTTAATTCGACACTCTGAAACATTATCTGTTATCTAATAGTATTTAGAATAGCGACATTTGATAAGGTTTATTTGTGATCAAATCATTTAAGCAATAGGAAGGTCGCGTGCATACGTATAAAATGTGTTTAATGTTGAAATACAATCATGTTACGGATTGGTAAATTCTTCAGTTAGTAATTCTCGTTCAAATTTTGTTACATATACCTAAACTAGTGTTTTGATAATTGACAGACGTGGCATGTAAGATATTTATGAAGCATGTGTTAATGAATTATCATATTTTTATAACATCTTCATATGAAACAGATGCCGTGTTTGTAAGTAAGATAGCGATACAAGATATATTACAAAATGAAAAAAAAACCTTCCCTTGTCAACTAAAAATAAAAAACCCAAAATGGTCAATTAGAATTGTGTGATGTCTGTATGCGACAGGTGCGTCTAGTCCTTTGATGATTCAGCGCGTTAGGGTAGCAATTCCATATAATTATTGTTTTAAAGGATCAGCAATATATATTTTCTGCTTACTATTGCCAAATTATGTCTGTACATAGCTAGGTTTATATAAGTTTAACTTTGTATACATTAACATGAGAAACAAAAGTAAAATAATTTATTGATTTATTGTATGTATAGGAACACTTTATGAAATATCACGCATTCGTAATTTGCATGTTTGTTTAATTGGGAGTTTAACACATCGAGACAGTTTATGTTTGTGACAGTGCAAGTTGATGGCAATTTTATAGCACTGTCTCACTGAAATGTTACACCGCGGACACATCGACATTATAATTCATTCGTTCACTTTATCCCGACATCGAGCCAACCAGTCCTACCCATAAATACGGAGCACTTGCGAGGAACGAGTAAATCATCTAATTTAAAGTCTTGGGTGCGACTCGGCCGAGGATCGCACTCGCCCCTCCCGCAAAGGAAGCGAACGCTCATACCACAGAACTACCGCGGCTGTCATGTTTTGATTGATTGAACAATCAAAAAATTTATTGATACAACACTTCGATGTGTTATCGATAGTATTCGGTCATCTTATGAAAAGCATGTGTTTAGTATACTGAAGTCTCGGAATTCAAAGTTAAGAGTGTTTTGGAACATTGAAATTTAACAAACGAAAGTATTGTAAGTTTACGGATGTATTCATGATAATATACATGTTTGATATCAGATTATGCTTTTGTTTAGATACACCTTGAACTCGCCGTGCTAACCTTGGCGTTGCTAATTTAGGACGCTTAATCTCAGTTAAAGTGATTACACGGTGAGTTATAAAAGTACATAAACAACTCTATCGACGAAAAACTATATTCAAGGTTACATTTACAATGCCTTATGCATGTGTTGTTATCGCTTCAGTAGTCCGTTCGAGACGTTCTTAACTTTGTCAAGTCAGTGAACTTTTCATCAAGACAGGCGAAGGTCAGGTCATAAGACAGCATATATGGTAATGTATAGCTAAATGTCCTTTCTTGTCGGAGTTACACACAAGCACAAATAAAGCTGCTGTTCAATGGGCATGGGTCCATATGCACTAACCAAAGTATATGAATCATGCATTTCATTGTATCCTTGATAAGCGTACTGTAGAGAAGGAAATTGGAGGTTGTGATTGTTAAGGGGAAACTAGACACACATTCTTCCGGGTTTTTCAAGTTATCGCTCTTTTGGTTGCGCGATGAGATTAATTTTCCATTGTTATTAATACGCAAACAAACGTAGTATATCTATTCTTAATATTGATAATGCAATAAACCACTCTCTATCTATAGTATGCCGTTGCTTTTTGGTATGTATGATTTCTGAAAACTTTTTCAATATAGTGTTATGACAGGGCCGTAGCCTGGGGTAAGTTGGTGGGGGGGGGGGGGGTCAAAGCAATTTGTTCTGCCGCACACAAATATTTGCTGATTTGCCGGGAATTTTGTCATAGAAAAAAGATATATTGACAAATTACGGGGCCCTGTGTGATCACATGCTATTTTTCAATTAAACTCAAAGAGGGGAGGTTGTTTAATTCATCATGAACCGGTTTAACCAAACCTTCGTTCAGTTCAAACATGGCACATTTGAATTGAAAGTCTTAGCAGTTGGTTAAACTCCGTATTGTCAGTAACTTTGGTTCTTTTTAATGACTTGTTTCTGATGTCCCGGTACACTTTTTCCAACGTTTTTTTCCGTTGTATGAATCATTGTGGTGAAGTATCTGATAATTATTTCAATATTTGTTATGACTCTTTGTCTGGTAGCATTGACCATTTCTTGAATACATTAGTGCCGCATTGTATGTCTTTGTTCCATGCAGAACGGCTATTCTATACTACTCAGTACTTATAGTAATATAAGGCGGACCAGGGTCGTAGTCTGTGGGGTGTATTTATAAAGACTACGGCCCGGAGAACCAATTCTAATCATACTGCCAAGTTAATCTTCTGATGCTTTCCTTCAAGTGAATCACACAATGTCAGATTTCGCTTAGTTTTCAGTTTTATGGTGAATAAAACTGTGTGCATGTCAAAGTGTCTGCGGTGTGATATTTTAGTGAGACATCACTATAAAGTCCCCATAAGTGCGCATTGTCGTGAGTTAAAGGGACGAAAAATCCCAATAAAACAAGCGAACAATTTTTTATTTATTTATTTACTTTTTTTCAATAATTTAAGTACATTGTTTTTGTGTTTCTTCATTATTGCCTCTCCGTTAGGAATAGATCGTGTATACATTTACATTTGTACCTATCTTGGCAAGTTAAGTAAGATTGAACTGCTCACTTGCTCAACCAGGAAGCTACGTGGATCGAGAACCTGGCTAGAGTATATGGCATTTACCTAGAAAGGTAACACTGCCAAGCAGTTATACAAAGTATTAGTGTGTTCTTAAAATACAACATTAGCTCAATATTCCAACGATCAACTCTGACCTTTTGATCAACCCTTTCTTTTTGTTATTAGTTAACACACTATTTTTTTTTTAGAAATTGCTAAGCATAGTATATAGACATTAGATAGAGAAACAAACTATTAAGCTTATATTAATCTGTGTCCTCAAAAATATGGCTGCTTCACGGGGGATACATGTTTATCACAGATGACAACTATTTTTGTATATTTTCACATTCTGATTAATTTTGTCGTTTTTTAATGAGCTTTCGTGTCAAATGCAGCGCACGTTTCATTTTTATCCCTGTGTTTAAATGTACTATTAAAATGTCGTTCAAAATTGAGATTTTTTAATTAATCACAAGTAAGCATAGTTTTAATTATATAGTGATTATTGTATAGTTATAATCGTTCACCTTGGTGTGAGTCATAAATGTACTATAAATGTAAAAAAAAAAAACATCAAAGTTTTAACACTTTCTGGGTACAAAGTTATGATGTCATTTTAAACATAGTTCTAGAACTTGAACTTAATCGTTATATGTGCGCGTACGATATCTTGACTTTATCATATATATTTTTTTTTTAGTGCACGGTGCTCTGTTGATGACAATTATAGATACACTTAACTTTAATTGAACGATATATTGAAGAGTACATTAAAGAGTAAAAAAAGAGTATAAAATCAACTATATTTCTACTAAAATATGTGTTCGTTCAGATATTGTGCTGAGCGCCAAGTTTGCCCCCTAACTGAATTACTGGATCCGCCCCATGAATAGGTTTTATGAAACCTCTGGACAGAGTTTTTTGTTGTTGTGTAATATTGGTTATTTCCTAATGATCATCATCGAGTCTGATTCGAAAAATCAGAAATAGGTTCAAGACATACACACTAAATACACGGCGAACCCACGGTATTAATCAACTAAAATTTCATGAAAGCATATATGTTACACAAGGTACTTAATATCTATAATATACACTTGAACTTGTTGGTAAAAATTAGTTTACAAACCAGTGTTGTTAATAAATAATGCATGAATATCGTGTTCCTAATTGATTAAGATGGTATTTTAAATTCAATGCCGTTCATGTTACCGTGCTGTTTATAGCATGTTGCTATGATGAGTTACCACGTGGAGCATGACGGCAGCCAAAACGTAAAAAAATATCATCCTGTGAGCGTGTGATTTTATTCGACCAATGAAAAACTGTCTCTGTTTTTATCCTGACCTTGAAATTATAATATCCTGGAAATCATAGGGGTATTTTTGTTGTTTATTTAAACTTAACATGTCGAAAATATTTTCTTCGATGTTATATCCGAAATGCATTGGTAACATTTAATGTGCATGTCCTAAATATGTGATAGCATATGAGAATTGTGTTGTTCCGTTCAAATTATACTAGTTTAATATTGTAACGAAATAGTAATTTACCTTTTAGTAAACTCGTCCATTGAACCGGAAATCACCTTATCTTATCAACATACCACGCCTATACCTAAACTAAGCCGGTCCGAGATAGTGAGCATGAAACCGTCACTTTGATAAGTTTGTGAAATCCGATTGATGTTTCGTGGCTTGAATTCTGTATAAATATGGAGAATTTTATTATTTCTGAACATAACCACAGTGATTTCAGCAACACGGAGTCAATGATGGCGGCGCTAAACAAATTTGTACAGGCTGTGGAAGTTATGGATGAAACAGTGATGATTCCTAGTCGCCTCAAAGATATGGAAATAACAGCCACAAATGGCCCTGAAATACTGGAAGAAAATAACAACAGGGCATTGGTGCCCTTAGTGTCACAAGGTACGGACTTGCACAATTTTTACACTTTACTGAAAACAGTTAAAACGGACTTAACCCGGGGTTATTCATCTCTGAACGCGGAATCAGGGGACCAAGAAGGGGAATTAAATACAACACAAGATGACAGTTCAAAACATCTGGCAACAGCTTTCAGTTATCACCTGCGCGGGTTATTCACTATTTTAAGACAAATGACAGAAACCGCGAACTATTTAACGAACAGGTATGAATCCGAGGTGGGAGGAGACTCAAGAAAGCCCCCTTTATCCTCATTCGCCATTTGACCTGGTTTCTATAAAAAGATTCTGCTGCTGAAACAACCTTCAGGAACACGCGAACTCAAAACGAACTTGATTAGATACAGGATCTCTGTGATGAGTTGGTGCTATGAAGTATATAAAGAATCGTCGTACTTTAAGGGGAATTCCAGCTTCCTGTACTCGCTGGACAAAAACTGTGCTACTGGTGAATGACACATTATATAAATCACTGCTGTTTTTATTATGCAAAGACGACTCAAATCTAATTAATAAATATTTATTGGATTACTAACCATTACTTTGTTTGCTTGAGGTTCAGAACATACAAATGTACCATACGGATTCAGTGTAGATAATTCAAGTTTCGACCAGTTTCACTATCTGTGTCGGAAACAATCTCGTTCGTGCGGAAGATGTGATAATTGAACTCTGAACATGTACATTGACAAACATATTAATTGACAATATTAATAAAGCTGTGTATTTTCTTTTATGTTTCAAATAATTGGTATGCCTTTGTTTTAGGGGTTTTATGTTTATCTATATCGTTAAATAATATGTCGTAATGCAGGTCAAAAACATACTTTCTGAGGTAAAAAAAAATTATTCAATTGTTAGGATTGCTGGAAAGGTACAAATAGTGCACACAGCTTTGTGGTTATAGGTAGAATTTTTTTTATTTAAACACTTAATTAAGAAATAAATGGTCGAATGATCCTTTTATTTCTAGTGGGTTCAGAGATATCAGAACATGTTATCATTGTTATCAACATTAAAATATATTGCATGTTTGTATTAGTATTTCTTACGTACGCGTGATATAATATCTAACTTATAAATTTACATAATTCAGAGTTGGACTTAAAGTCAACATTTTCAAGAGCAAATCGATTTGAAGACGTTTATTCAATATTTGATGTACAGTAAATTTAGCTTGAAGCCATTACAAGTACATGCATGTATACTATATTTAACATGTAGTCAACCGCAAGTAGTGATTAGGTGTAAACTATTGATTGATTATAATCTGTGGTCAAATTTAGTAAACTTTAAACAGGACTTTAACATGCCCTGGATCCACTAGAACTTTATACACGTTTGTGCCTTCATTCCCTGCTCATTTTGCTAAAGTAAAATTGAACAATTAATTTAAAGATCTTTGAATGTCTAATTAACAAATTGTTAATTTATCTATGTACACTAGATTTGTTCAAATATGCAAAGTGAAGATTTATCCAGCCTTGTTAACGGACTTCAAACTCTATAGCGACCTCTTCGTGAATTTATGGGTCGCTATTGAGCGTGTTCAACCTTGCGTACATTTTGCCAAGTTACAACATAAATATGAATAAACTTGTGCTATGTACATGGTTTCATCACGAATCGTGAACACGGAACTTTCCTTGTAGTGCTATAATACTAGGATTAATAATGTATAGAAACTTTTAAGATAAACGTGTATACATAGAACTGAAGTTCAAGCGTATCAAGATTCTGGTAACGTGAAGCTTACACCCTTACTCTTATTGCTCAGGAATTATTTTCCCTTTCTCCAGCTGCTACTAGCGTAACTTTATAAGTTATAATATATATGTTAAAGTTGTTTATTTTGCCATTTCTGATGGTCTATACTGATTACAGACTATAAAATCCATAGCAATGACGAGCTTATTGATCAAGTCGTGTAACGTAATTGTCATCGTTTACACGTGACAGTGTATTGACTTATATAAATATACATGAAGATAGTTTAAGTAATGATCACAAAGTTGCTTGAATGTATGTACAGTTGTTATGTTTATTATTACAGCAATAGACACGAGTTTAATTTGTTGTGAGAAATAACAAGTAAAATATTTATTTTATTTATCACTGTTTGAAATATTGGTGCAAAATCATTAAAAAAATATTGAAGCTATTCATATGTTTCTATAAGAATTGATTATATTTTTGTTTAAGCGCTATTCACAATTAACTTCGTGTGGGTGATATCATCGTATATAAGACCGTGGAGGTGTTGTGGCGTTTCCATAATAAAGAGATTCATCTTTACCTGTGTGAAAGAGGTATTTAAAATACCGTTGTCAGAGTGTGGTTTTTAAACTTATTTTCTTGTAGTGTTTGCGTTGAGTTTTAAACACACATGTGTGTTTAATATATTTGTGTTCAGTATGAAATAGGATTTATTTATGTTAAATTTGTTATTTACTTGTGCAATATCTATTTAGAAAATTGCACGAGTTTTTTCATATTAAATATACAATAAATATAGATACAAGTAACTGTGTTTTAGATATTTTTATTGGCAGATTATTGGTTTTTGTTTCTACTTTTTTCTGTTCTCATTGGCATCCCAAAAGTCGTTACTCTCTGTTGACTGAATAAAGTGCCTGTGAAGTGAGTTTGTGATGTCACCTAACCACGGCATAATTGAGCCAGGGTTCTCTCGGCTAATGGAATATTAACTATTGGAAATGTCAGTTCATGTATTTACTTCTATGGTTCAATCACACACTTCAAGTAAAGTTGATGACTTTTCAATGAATCAAAATTGGTGTGTGATTTGGTTGTCAATCCCTCAGCTTCAAGCTTATGGTGTTCCGATCAAAGACTACAAGTGCAAGCAAACTGAATTTATACGATCGATTTCAGGATTGGAATATAAAATAATTTGTGCCATGGTCCAGATCTTGACAAAAGTTTAGTTTCTGGTAGTACGTCTCTATATGTTGTATCACCCTTATTGGCGGTGCGTTGGTTAAGGTTGCTCTGCACCGAATTAATATAGAGATATCATGTCGGATGATACTTACGTAACGTAACAGGAAATGCTCACTCTTCACCGGTACCAGCTGGTTTGCTTTTAGTTTTTATTTAAAGTTTAACTAGGTTTATCTTTAATCTCATCCAGGTTAAAAGCCCAACGTGGACTTCTCCCGCATAAACTCCCTCTGTCATGGTTATCTTTTCACGTTTTCGACTTTTTAAAACCAACCAAATCTGGTAGGAATCAGGGGTTAATCTTTTATTCGAGTTTAATATTTGAATGTGTAACAAAGCATCCTGGGGAAACAGGAAACCAAATTTGTTAAAGACGTGACTCTATGGTAAGAATGGGTTACAATGTGTTGGTCGACACTAGCAGCGCAACAACAAACACTCCGTCACACATTGAAGGAAGGGAGGTAACTCTTATAATAAAGATTACTGTCGCACCTTAACCCGAATGACCCATTCTTATCTTCTAGTACGGTGTCGCTAGAGGGCACTGCATTATTAAGTTAGTCGCACCTATGATTCACGGTATATTAGGTACGTAACGCGGGGGAGTAATAACACGGTGTTTCGTCATACTTGTATCTAATCAAAGCACGATGAAGTCATTTCCACATCATGTAAATGACTATGAGATCACAAATAAATTGTGTACCAACATATAACACCTGTTTGCCAATCGTCTATATATATAACTGACAAAAATGCCGAAAAACTGGTTTTACCTATGTTCACTAATAGAATACCGCAAGCTACTGACACATATTTTCATGTCCATTCTTGCGTAGATCTATAATTTCCGTGTAAAAAAATAACAAAAAATTCCAAATTTTATATTGAATCGACGATGAACATAATTGAATTTTAAAAGAAACGCTTTAAATGATAGAACAACACGATTTGATATAATATTATACAAATATGTCAGTTGCTGTTTTTGGAGAACATTAAATTTACTTAAAAATTCATATGAGGTTATTTATTATTAATTGTCTTAAAGTAACATAGCATGGGATAAGAACGTGACGGGAATAACACATTTAGTTTGTATTAAGGGCTTATTGTCCGATCAACAGCTAAGGTCATTTACGGACGTGCCAGTTTTACTGGTGGAGGAAA
>JAUMGZ010205361.1:0-12279 GCA_032359645.1 Pododesmus macrochisma | reverse complement strand
GGGAGCTTTCAACTGGAGCCCTTCATTGAGTCCCAGTAGTATTGTTAGATGGTGTGCAATGCCAAAGTCTATGCCAGAAAGAAGCGGTAAATGGACCCAATACTGGGCGTGTTATGCGTCTCACTATAAGAGGATCATAGCCACGTTTAATAAATTCTCTTTAAATTTTAGTGCAACAGACGATACGTCAGGGTTGTTTTTAATCCTCCTAAATTTGTAAACAAGACCTCAATAACCTGACGGTTGTGAAATGCCCCTAGTTACATACTGTGAAATACAAACTTGACCATATCTCAAAAGAATCTCTGGATATCTTCTATAAAGCTTGCAAAATGTTTTACGCAGTTAATGATATCGATACCCCTGTGAAATAAGCTTGGTAGTAAGGTCAATCTTACGGGAATGAAAGTAATTGACATCTGAACAAGCTCGAGCTTAACGAAGTAAATAGTATATATTTAATCTAGGTTATCTTTCATTGTTTATGTTGACGTTAAAACCAATGGGCTTTTTGTTTTAGTACTTTTATAGATGGACAAATTGAAGTGTTTACTCTTAAACAATACATACAATGAATGTTTGTACAGTTATGATTGGCACGTAATATGTATTCTGGTTAAACTAATTATAGTTTACATATATTTTGCCAGGATGATGAACCCGGTGTTTTTTGTGATAGCAAGTTTAGCGTTTCTTAGTGCAGGTAAGTGAGTCAAATAAATACTTATTATAGAGAAACAATTTTTATCTACGATAAAAAACGTATGATGACTTCCCAATGAATATAATTCATTTCAAAAAAGTTTATTGTCAACTGCATGTGAACAAATGACAAAATGCAAAGACGACAGGAAAACCTATATAAATCATCTCAAGACTTACGAAAAAAATTGAAACGTGTATATGAATGACAAAATAATGTGAAACAAGAAAATAGTAAATCGTAAAACCAAGACGATATTCTAAGGCCGTAAGTCCATGGACATTGGCAAACAATAAGAAAGGTTGGACGCACACACAAAAATGAACAAAATATACATTTATTAACTGAAAATGGCAACATCACGAACTTCTATTAAAAAACTAGCAGCGAAACCAGGTGCTCGCAATATGGTAAGCGTTTCCTGCTACATATGTGTCACCCGCCGCGATACCTCCGTTTACATTTATAAATCATCTAAAGACTTACGAAAAATATTTTTTATGAATAATACAAAATTCATCAAGAGGCCCATTGGACCTTTCCATCCATCTGGATTGGCGTTGAAATACTTTCGACCCTAGGGTCACGCATTGAACAAAGTGGGTTTTCCATGTCCTAAAGTTACTACACATCAAAACATTAAGCCCCTTTTGGCCCCTTTTGTGGCTACCCCGGGGACCGAGCCCCATCATTTTAACAAATCTGATACCCCTTCCCTTAGGGATGCGTACATCGAAGTTTGAATTGAATTGGTAAAGCTGTTTTGAACAAGTTAACATATTAGCTTTATACAGGGTGTTTCATAAAAAATGATACATTTTGAAAATCTTATATTTTTGTCAATACTGATCACAGATAGTCCACTAATACATCCTTAAAACGCTCACATTCATCTTGTTTAACTTTTTTGAAAATGTAAGGGGAAATACGTTAGGCCACAATTTAAATTGTGACGTCATATACAACAAGAACAGTTTTGAACAGTTTGTCAAAATGGACTATACAGTGCAGCAGAAGGCAGAAATAGCGAAACTCTATTATCAGTGTAAATCACCGTCACTTGTACTTGATATCATAAAGAAAAGGTATCCTGCATGGAAAAGGCTGAATAGGCTGTTGTTGCACCAGTTCGTTTAAAAATTTGAAGACTGAGGTTGGTTGGAAGACGCAAGAAGAAAGATTCTGGAACACCAAAATCATCACAAAAATGACCAAAATGTGGTCGAGGTCAAATGTGGGGGAATAGACCCCCGACAAAATCGTCAGAATGGTTCTTAGATAGGTCAATATGGTTAACAAAACACTTGTTAGGTCAATATGGTAAACAAAACACTTATTGCACTACATTCGTTTCCCATACTGGCATCTCCTAAAAACCTTTCTGACTGATTTTTTGGGAGTCTTTTCGACCACCCTTTTGATTCCACCACATTTCGTCACTTTTTGATGATTTTGATCTACCAGAATGTCCCTTCTTGCATTTTCCAGCGAACCTCTGTCTTACATCTTTTAACGAACAGTTGCAACTGCAGCCTATTCAATCTTTTCGATGCAGGATACCTTTTCGTCAATAAATTAAGAAAAAGTGATGGCGATTTACACTGATAATAATGTTGAACTTTGTCCCCAAAATGCGTATTTGTCTTTTAACCTCAGAGTCACGCTTTGAACAAACTTGGTTCTCATTGCCCTAAAGTTACTACATACCTTAGCATTAAGCTCCAGGCCTTCTAGTTAAATACAAAAAGATCTTTAATATTTTGTCAAATTTTCCCCTTTTGGTCTCCCAAAGGCCCCCCTGGAGGCCGAACCCCTTCTTGTAAACAAAAAAAAACACCCGTCCCCTATGGATGCCTTCTACAAAGTTCGGGTGAAATTGGTCCAAGTATTATGGACAAGAAGTAAACAATGTGAAAAGTTAACATATTTGCAATAGTGTTCATCTTTGACCCCAAAACGCGTTTACCCCAGAGTCACCCCGTGAACAAACTTGATTTCCAATGCTTTGCCTTAAAGCTCTAGGCCTTCTAGTTTATTGGAAAAATATTTTGAATTTTTGTTTCCATCCTTTTCTCAGCCACCTAGTGGTGCCCCCTGGGGACTGAACCCCTTTAATTTTAACAGATCGCAATCCTCTTCCCTTAGGCATACATCCTGTCAAATTTGAATGAAAATGGTCTAGTGCTTTAGGTGAAGAACTCGAAAATGTTAAAAATTAGCGACGACGGACGACTGACGAGATTTGTATAAGAAAAGTTAACCTTTGACCTTCCGTTCAGATGGACTAAAAATCATTGCGACACGATAGCAGTATTACAAAATGCAGGGCGACGTTAAGATAAAAAAAGGATGAGACCGCGACAAAATATGTGTCTGTGTTAAATTGATATTGTGAATTTCTCAGAATGTTTTGGCGTTTTAATTCAGTGCTTTACTTTGTATCTTTCAGTACTTGCGGGACCTTTGTGTTTTTCCTGTTCGTACATTGGACTCGCACGATTTTGTACATACACGGAGAGATGTGGTGACCATCAGGTAGGTCGGTGGCACTACTTTTTTTTTTTAAGTGAACAGGCACCAAATCAGAAAAGAAATCATACTCGATAAGTTGAACTGAACTATTTACATTTGACATGTGATAGATGTTTTATAATAGGTTTGTCATGTGTAAAAAAAATTGATACACACTAAGAGTGGACACGAATTGTTTACCTGTAATATCTCATTGTAACATGTGATAGTTGTTTTATTATAGGTGTGTCACGTACAGAAGATACACACTAAGAGTTGACATGATCAGTTTACCTGTAATATCTCATTGTAACATGTAATATGTGTTTTATTATAGGTTTGTCACGAACGGAAGATACACACTAAGAGTGGACATGATAATTATATATAATATCTCATTGTTACATGTGATAGTTGTTTTATTATAGGTTTGTCACGTACAGAAGATACGCACTAAGAGTGAACACGGTCAGTTTACCTGTAATATCTCATTGAAACATGTGATAGTTGTTTTATAATAGGTTTTTCATATTCAAAAGATACACGCTAAGAGTTGAAACGATCAGTTTACCTGTAATATCTCATTGTAACATGTGAAAGTTGTTTTATTATAGGTGTGTCACATACAGAAGATACACACTAAGAGTTGACATGATCAGTTTACCTGTAATATCTCATTGTAACATGTAATAGTTATTTTAGTATAGGTTTTTCATTTTCAAAAGATACACACTAAGAATGGAAACGATCAGTTTACCTGTAATATCTCATTGTAACATGTGATAGTTGTTTTATTATAGGTTTTTTTCACGTACAGAAGATACACATTAAGAGTGGACATCATCAGTTTACCTGTAATATCTCATTGTAATCCGGATAGTTGTTTTTTTATATGTTTGTCACGTACAGAAATATACGCACGAAGAGTGGGCATGATCAGTTTACCTGTAATATCTCATTGTAAAATGTAATAGTTGTTTTATTATAAGTTTGTCACGTACAGAAGATACTCACTAAGAGTGGACATAATCAGTTTATTTGTAATATCTCATTGTAATATGTGATAGTTGTTTTATTATAGATTTTTCATTTTCTGAAGATACACACTAAGAGAGGACACGATCAGTTTACCTGTTATATCTCATTGTAACATGTAAAAGTTGTTTTATTATAGGTTTGTCACGTACAGAAGATACGCACTAAGAGTGGACACGATCAGTACACCTCGGGATGCATTGATAACACGGTATAACTATACATTACGTAGAACTTGTTCCATGCTCAAATAATGTATAGAAATATACACGAATGACAAATGTTACGAAGTCAGTTGAGAGATTTTTGTTTGTTTTACGGGGGACGTTTTATATGTATATATATATATGATCTATTTTCGATATTGATTTGACGGTCGCTATCATTTGCTGATACACTGTATAATGTCTTATTGTTTTTTACTCCTGACAATCTTTGCTTTTTTTTTAACATTTAGCGTTTTTCTATGCTTTTGATATCAACATCAAATACAAAAACCAATTAGAAAAACAAAAGTGTACAACCTTATCAGTTTGTTTGTCACTATTATAAGAAAAGGCATGCCATTGTATTTGATTATCTGCCCGTCAAATAAAAAGACCTTCTTGTCGACTAAAACTTTACATTGTAAAATTTGGCAGTCTTGGGAGTCCTTGTATGGCGATCAAACCTAAATATAACGACAGACGTAGTGACCCATTATATGTATTTTAGTTACATATGATTATAGAAATTCGTCTGAGCAGACAATTACATGTATTCACTGCGCTAATATCTTATATAGTGGGCAGAGAAACGTAAACTTTCATTCAAAAAATACATATATTATAAACATTCATATATTATTTGGCTATATTCTATTTTCTTGAGCGTGCACTGAAGTCAACGATTTTTTTCTGTTTCATATTTTTTAAGACCTGTTCATTTAACCACAACAAGAAGTCCGTCGGGGAAAACGTATCGCACGGTCAAGTCACTTGTTTTGAGTGTTGTCATGGAGATATGTGTAACAATAAGGGATGTGGAGACACAGGTTAGCTATACGTGTCACTTTTCATTTTAAAGTTGAACGTTGTATGAATTTACGTGAACACATGCTTTGAAAGGTAGTTTAGCGGTTAACTCAATTTCAAGACTCTTGCTTTGGATTCTATTAATAAAAAAAATCGAAACTCTATCTGAAGTTTTTTTTAAAACTAAAACTCAACAAACTAAGGTTAATCAATCTTTTATGATTACGTATGAATATTTAAGGTTAAAATTGTGTTTAATGCTACAATCCATGTTAAGGTTCTATTGGTGACTTAAGTTTTAATTATTAAAAGAAGGTTGAATGAAATCAGTTGATGAGTTTATAAAAATATTACAAAGACGCAAACACAGTAAAATTTGATATTGAAATTTATAAAAAAAAAAATATACAAGCATGTTACCACTTCCTAGTCACGACTGATTATCTATATACAAACTTCCAAATAGTTCAGTATTTATTTTAGATGGATATCATTTTATATGTATAGGCTACATTTTGAAAACATCTTGTATGCTCTTTTTGTTGCTCTCTATTTTATATTTATCTACTCGAGTCATATTTATACCTAAACAAGAGGCCCATGCCTTAACATCCATCTGGATTGACATTTGAATAATTTTGACCCTAGGGTCATGCCTTTTGTTTGTTCTCCATGTCCTAAAGTTACTACAAATCAAAGCATTACGCCCCTTTTGGCCCCTCAAGTGTATACCCTGGGGGCCAAACCCCGTCATTTGAACAAATCTGACACCCTTTCCTCTAGGGATGCCTTCTTCGAAGATTGGATGACATTGGTAAAACTGTTTTGTGAAAAGAAGTCAAAAATGTGAAAAGTTAACATATTTGCTATATACATATATATAAATATATATATATATATATAGTGTTGAACTTTGTCCCAAAAATGCATAACCTATATTTGACCCCAGGGTCAAGCCTTGAACAAACTTGGTTTTCCATGCCTTAAAGATACTACATTACACAGCATTAAGCTCTAGGCCTTTTAGTTTTTTAGAAAAATATTGTTGAAGTGTTGTCAAATTTCCCCCTTTTGGCCTCCAGTGGAGCCCCCTGGGGCCAAGACCCTACATTTAAACACATCTAAATCCCCTTTCCCTAGGGATATTTCCTACCAAGTTTGGATGGCTTAGGAGAAGAAGTCGAATATGTTAAAAGTTAACAACGACGAACGGACGGACGACGGACGGGATTTGAATGAGAAAAGTCCACCTAGGAATTTCGGTCCAGATTGACTTAAACCTGGAAAGAGTGGAATCAACAGAACGAGGGCCATTGATAAACCAACAATAGCCGCATCAAACAACCTAGCAACCAGAAGGAAACGAAATAAATCGACGTCACAACAATCTTCAAGATTAATCATTAGCTTTCTCCCAAACATGCGTTGATGACGGTTGATTCGTAACTAGGCCTTGCACACGGAACATTTGACTTTTTGTTTTTTATAAGATATTGGCCCATTTCAGTTTACAAGAGTGTATGTCCTACTTCCTAATAACAAATTTTAAGCTTTTTGTGATTACTATTATGTTCAATAAGCAATAGACGTGAAATAATTCTTACAAGATATCTAGGACATGATATGGTAAATAATATATATTTTACGCTCTATTTCTTTGGATATTTATTTTGACAAATCATACGACAGATTATTAACAAAAATATATCGTCATCTGATTACGTATTAACATAACACAAACAAGTTTTTGCTTGTATTCTTTCAAAGGACCCCCTGCACGACAATATCGAGGACCGTACTGCTTTAAGTGTGAACATATTCTACACCCATCAGATTGTGAAGAACTGACAGTTTGTCAACAAGACGAGGTTTGTACGGTATAAATAACTCGTTCATAAGTACAGTGGTTTATTTTTGTTGGCGTGTACTATCTATAACGTATAGAAAACGTATATAACGTATATAAAAGTCGAAACAGGGTCGGTGTCTGCCAGTTTAAAAAGACCGACTTCAAAGAACGACCAACTGCTTATACATACACTGCCAAGTTTGCAAAATCTCCCTTTTTGTCAATAGCAGACACACAGAGGACCAATATTGGTTGTTTTACACGCATCATTTCCGGAAAGAGACGGTGGTATGTGTAAACAACAACAAGAGAAGCAGTAGCTTGAACAAAATATAGAAGTATAAAAAGAAGGATAATGATAATGACTCGGCATTACAACCTATGTGTTTATGGAGACATATTGTGCAATTGGTTAAAAAGCCCTCCTTTCAACTTCATTTTTATTTCAGTGATCTACTGAAAGGGACTAGAAGGTTTAAACAGAAATGAGATACAAGCTTAAACGGTATTGTCTTTAATAATTATGATTTTTAAAAATGGACATATTTTTGTATTATTTCTGTACAGATATGTGCAGTTGAAGAATACCCATTTGGTGGATTTGGAGCTCAATATTCGAGCGGATGTAAAAACAATCTAGTAAGGTTTCACCATAAACTAACAAATTCGGGAGGGAAGCCTATATTGTTCATCCATCTATATCAATGATAAAAAACCAAAAAGGTTCCCTTTGTTTATACTGTTGGACACATGACCTTCACCAAGAAGAAGACATGTTATAAAGAGAATAGATTCAGTCTTGTCGTCGGGCTCATATCAATTGCAGCAACATCAACCCGTAATGTAGAAAATAAATAAATAATGACAACATGTTTTGATCCTATAATAAGACATTGGAATTCTAGAATGCCCTCTGTCTTAATTATTGTTTGTCAAACTCATATTTCAGAACAGTGTTGCTATATAGATAAGGAAGTCACGCTATCAATTTGGCGCTTAGTAACTTCTTAGAATCAGCAAATAACACAAATATTCGAGTCTGTTTTTGATGAAACTTCTGTTGTTTCTTATTTTGACTTTATGATGAGACTATGGTTTGTTTACCAAAAGCCGTTGTTCCGTTGATCCTTCTATTTTTTGTTGACTCGTTCTCTGTAATAAAAGCTATTGGGGAAATCCACAGCAGTATAGAAAAAACCTTGTTTTTCATTATATTTTTTTAATTTAATGTTGTAGTCTTGTGACCATTTGTATGGTTCAGGATTGTTCGGAAAACGACGCCAAATTGATCTGTGTCATTACTGTTGCAAAGATGATTTCTGTAACCAAGCTTGTTCTTCTTCTGGTAACTGTAAGTTTTTAACCGAAAAGAATGTGTGTAAATCAGTCATTCAATATTTCGAAAATTATCTGAAATCATGTATGGCTAAAATATTAACTCACTTATTGTTCTAGGTAATATTTGTATCTGTTATGTTTTCACGAAAGAACAACAAGATTTGTTCTTAACTACAAATTTGGTGTCGAACAATACAAAAATGCAACCTGAATCATGCCTCCGATAAATATGATATTTATAAGAGGAAGAAGCCAAAACTCTGTGTGAAGAAATGCCAACGAATAAAATTAGTCTTTGTGATGTGATTTATTTTATTCCTCTGTCCTACAAATCCGCTATAAATGATGCCCCCCTCCCCGCCGAAAAAAAAATTAAAATAAAATATATGAAGACAAGTAATTTTTTTATTTAATTAAACTATGTATTTTTGTATTGTTTTTTGCATACACATATAGACGTTTCTTTCTATTTGTTTTAGAAGGTATAATATACAACGAGTAATCTTCATTTTGAGTTCCGATAAAAAACACATTTGATTTGTCAAAGTATTTGACTTATTTCGTTGAATATCATATTTTTTATATTATTCATCGCTTTTATTTTTATTATATTCAAGAGTGTATTGCTTATTCAAAATGCACCTCTCTTTTATTGTCAAACAATGATTGTAACTAACTGTCCAAGCTAGAAAAATGTAAAATCGCTTTCATGGAAAATAAATTGATAATGATCGGTTTCATTCGAATCAAATGGTTTAAAGGCTCCGGCTATAAGAGTTATTTTAATTTCAAACCTCTTTAGAGGGCGTCGAAAAGACGTCAAAATTATTTTGATCTAAGTGAATTGAATCTCCAAAGTTTTGATGAAACGGAATAAAACAATGAAATGCTAAACGATAATGTGAGCAGCTATGTACACTGAATGTGTCGTGCTTTTTTAACGGCTGATTTTAAGCTCAACCTTTTTTCATACCAGGAGCATACTTAACTAATATTTTAATATATGACGTTAAACATTGTTTTGAGTGGTGCACTCTACATAACTTGGTTTGGGGTGCTGCAATATTGATGATCCGCGAAGAAGATTATAAAAAAGAGTGCACCAAGTTATGACTTCATGTAACAAAATATTAGTTAGGATAATCCATATAATTTAATTTAGTGTAAGAATACTTTTGTAGCATTATAACAAATTAATTTTGAAAAATATCGACACAATCATTTTTATGTTTCTGCAAGAGTTTCTCCAGTATGGTGTTTATATGATAAAATTGCTACCAATATAACTGAAACAATTTGAATACTATACCCTTGTCTCGAGACTGGTGTGAGAACTGTACCCTTGTCTCGAGACCGGTATGAGTACTATACCCTTGTCTTGGGACTCGTGCGAGAACTGTTCCCTTGTCTCGAGATCGTTGTGAGAACTATACTCTTGTCTCGAGATCGTTGTGAGTACTATACTCTTGTCTCGAGATCGGTGTGAGTACTATACCCTTGTCTCGAGACTGGTGTGGGTTCTATTCTCTCGTCGCGAGACCGGTATGAGTGCTAAACCTTTGTATCGAGATTAGTGTGTGTACTATACTCTTGTTGAGGCAGGTGTGAAAACTGTACCCTTTTTCTCGAAACCGGTATGAGTGCTATACCTTTGTCTCGAGACAGGTGAAAGTAATATACCCTTGTCTCTAGACTGGTGTGAGTACTATACCCTTGTCTCGAAATCGGTATGAGTGTTATACCCTTGTCTCGAAACTGGTGTGTGTACTATTCCTTTGTCTCGTGACCGGTATGAGTGCTATACCTTTGTTTTGAGATTAGTGTGTGTACTATACTCTTGTCTCGAGGCTGGTGTGAGAAATGTACCCTTTTTCTCGAAACCGGTATGAGTGCTATACCTTTGTCTTGAGACAGGTATGAGTGCTATACCTTTGTCTCGAGATTGGTGTGTGAACTGTACCCTTTTCATGAGACCGGTATGAGTGCTATACCTTTGTCTCGAGGCAGGTGTAAGTAATATACCCTTGTCTCTAGACTGGTGTGAGTACTATACGCTTGTCTTGAGATCCGTGTGAGTGCTATACTCTTGTCTCGGGACTGGTGTGAGTACTATACCCTTGTCTCGTGATCAGTGTGAGTACTTTACCCTTGTCTCGAGATCGGTGCGAGTACTAAACCCTTGTTTCGAGATCGGTGTGAGTACTACACCCTTGTCTCGAGATTGGTGTTAGTGCTTTACCCTTGGCTCGCGACCGGTATGAGTACTATACCCATATCTCGAGACTGGTGTGAGTACTATACCCTTGTCTTGAGACCGGTGTGAGTACTATACCCTTGTCTCGAGACCGGTGTGAGTACTATACACTTGTCTCGAGACTGGTATGACACAAACAGTATGAATAGAATTAACAGAACGAGAGACATTGACGAACAAACACTAACTGCGTCAAACAATGAAGCACCTGAATGTAATTAAGTAAATCTATATCACACCAATCATCAAGACTAGTAATCCATGCGGACCGCTAAGAACGGTCACCCAGCACGCTACCAGTATGAGTACTTTTCCTTGTCTTGAGACAGGCGTGAGTACTATTCCCTTGTCTCGAGACTGGTGCGAGAACTGTACATATACCCATGTCTCGAGACCAATATGAGTACTATACCCTTGTCTCGAGACTGGTGTGAGTACTATTCCTTGTCTCGAGACTGGTGCGAGTATTATAACCTCGTCTCGAGACCGGTATGACTGCTATACCTTTGTCTCGAAATTGGTATGAGTAATATACTCTTGTCTCGAGACTGGTGTGAGAACTGTACCCTTGTCTTGATTATTATACCCTTGTCTCGAGATCGGTGTGAGTACTATACTCTTGTCTCGAGATCGCTGTGAGTACTATACTCTTGTCTCGAGATCGCTGTGAGTACTATATCCTTGTCTCGAGACTGGTGTGAGGTCTATTCCCTCGTCGCGAGACCGGTATGAGTGCTATACCTTTGTATCGAGATTAGTGTGTGTACTATACTCTTGTCTCGAGGCTGGTGTGAGAACAGTACCCTTTTTCTCGAGACCGGTGTGAGTGCTATACCCTTCTCTCGAGACCTGTGTTAGTGCTATACCGTTGTCTCGAGACTGGTGTGAGTACTATACCCTTGTCTTGAGACCGGTGTTAGTGCTATACCCTTCTCTCGAGACCGGTGTGAGTGCTATACCCTTCTCTCGAGACCGGTGTTAGTACTATACCCTTGTCTTGAGATCCGTGTGAGTGCTATACTCTTGTCTCGGGACTGGTTTGAGTTCTATACCCTTGTCTCGTGATCGGTGTGAGTACTATACCCTTGTCTCGAGATTTGTGTGAGTACTTTACCCTTGTCTCAAAATCGGTGTGAGTACTATACCCTTGTCTCAAGATCGGTGTGAGTACTATACCCTTGTCTCGAGACCGGTGTGAGTGCTATACCCTTCGCTCGAGACCGGTGTTAGTGCTATACCTTGTCTCGAGACTGGGGTAAGTGCTATACCCTTGTCTCGAGACCGCTATGAGTACTATACCCTTGTCTCGAGACTGGTGTTAGTGTTGATATACCTTTGTATCGAGATAAGTGTGTGTACTATACTCTTGTTTCGAGGCTGGTGTGAGAACTGTACCCTTTTTCTCGAAACTGGTATGAGTGCTATACCTTTGTCTCGAGACAGGTGTTAGTAATATACCCTTGTTTCTAGACTGGTGTGAGTACTAAGACCTTGTTTCGAGATCGGTGTGAGTACTATACCCTTGTCTCGAGACCGGTGTGAGTGCTATACCCTTCGCTCGAGACCGGTGTTAGTG